>JAJLYB010000002.1:179013-244586 GCA_030674245.1 Jamesozyma piceae
TTTTTTTTTTTTTTTTTTCACTTTTAATTTTTCATTCAATGGGGGAAACGTAGCGTTAACAGTTATATGCATGCAGGAAAGAAATGAAATATTTTTAAGGTAAGTCTAAGAGCTATAGTTGAAACTCCTGTTATTATAGTAATTACCTATTTATATATATATATGTGTGTGTATGTGTATGTGTTTGATTTTACTAATTACTCTAACATAACCTAATATGCTTTTTAAAATTACTACTTATTCATATTGCTGATTTAGCAACATAACTAAAGATTCCATATTTATACATATATATTTAATAATACGCAATGGTTTACCCAAATAAAGTTGATTACTCGTTATATTTGGTCACAGATTCAGATATGATTCCTGCTGGCACCACCCTTTATTCACAAGTTGAGGCTGGCCTACAAAATGGTGTTACATTAGTTCAATTGCGTGAAAAGAATACAGCAACAATGATATTCATTGAAGAAGCTCTCGAAATTCAAAAACTATGTAAACAATATAAAGTTCCGTTAATTATTAATGACAGAGTTGATGTTGCAATGGCTATAGATGCTGACGGTGTTCATGTAGGTCAAGATGACATTCCAATCCCAATGGTTAGAAAGCTAATTGGTCCAAACAAGATCCTTGGTTGGAGTGTCGGTAATAGGGGAGAAGTTGAGCAATTGGCTAAATGGGGTCCAGACATGATCGATTATATTGGTGTTGGTACTATTTTTCCAACAGAAACTAAAAAATACCCAAAAAAAGCACCAATGGGTCCTCAGGGTGCTATCGATGTTTTAGATGCGTTAGAAGATAATGAGGCTGAATGGTGTAGAACCGTTGCTATTGGTGGCTTGCACCCTGACAATATTGAAAGAGTTCTGTTACAATGTACTTCAGCAAACGGTAAAAGATCAATGGATGGTATCTGCGTAGTCAGTGATATCATGGCTTCTGAAAATGCAGGTGCCTCAGCTAAGGTCTTGACCGACTTATTGAAGCAGCGTTATTATCATTATGACGGTGAACTAATTCTTAAAATGGATGTATTACCAACCAGTGAATCGCTTCAAAGAGTCATCAAACAAGTGACTAAAAATCGACCATTGGTACAACATATTACTAATAAAGTTCATCAAAATTTCGGGGCAAATGTTGCACTTGCTTTAGGTTCATCTCCCATTATGTCTGAGGTCGAATCAGAAGTTAAGGATTTAGCCAGTATTCCAAATGCATCCTTATTATTAAACACTGGCTCTGTAGCCCCTTTGACTATGCTGAAAGCTGCTATTCGTGCCTATAATGATGTTAAGAGACCAATTGTTTTTGATCCAGTTGGATATAGCGCTACTGAAACAAGATTGATATTAAATAACACTTTATTATCTTATGGTCAATTTACCTGTATTAAAGGTAATTCCAGTGAAATTTTAGGCTTGGCTAATATGAACAAATTTGCTATGAAAGGTGTCGATGCTGACACATATCAAGATAAAGAATTGTTAGCAAAGGCTACCAAATATGTTGCCTTTAAATACAAGACTATTGCTGTCTGCACTGGTGAAATTGATTTTATATGTAATGGTTCGTTCGCAGGTGAATATACTTTATCCGTTGGTACACAAGGTGTTAAACCAGAAAATTTAACTTGCTTAGCAATTGAAAATGGCCCAATACCAATTATGGGTGATATTACAGCTAGTGGTTGTTCCCTAGGGTCAACAATTATTAGTCTAGTTGGTGGATTGAGTCCAAATGGTAACGTTTTTGATGCTATCGTTGCTGCTGTATTACTTTATAAGTCGGCTGGTAAGTTAGCCTCAACCCGTTGTAATGGTAGTGGTTCTTTCCATGTGGCTTTAATTGATGGTTTATATCAATTATTTAAAGAAAATAAACCAGAAAATTGGAGTGCTAAAATGCAAGTCTTATAGTGAGGGTTGATAACTTAATGGTTTAAACATGAATATGCACTAGTTTCTAATTTTACTAACTATTTACATTAATGACTCAGGATAAATAAATAAGTACAGACATATACTAGAGTGTAGAATATATATATAAATGTAACGGTCGTTTTACTACATTAGATTAGAAGAATAGCAATTTCAAATAATTATTTCTTTTCTTTTATACTTTTTTTTTTGATTTCGCTGTAGATATTAAAGTCTTCCATTAATTGGTATATGATAATTTACTCTTTTCACTTGGCAATAGCAAACTACTCTTATCTAATTCTTCGTACTTCTTAATAATCTTTTGTCTCATTTCTTCTTCTTCTCCTGTCGTTAATTTCTTAACAACATGTGTAGCAGGGACAAATTTAAATTTCCCCAAAGCAAATTCTCTATCAGACATTCTACTCATTACATATAGTTGGGAACGGATATATCTAACAACAGCATCCAGATGAGTGAAATCAATGTTCTTTCTACCACCAAATAAATTTCTCCATACTGCAGTGGCCAAAGCAGCATCATCTGTATAAAATCCAATATCGTATGCAAAGACAGCACCTTTTAATTGGGTATTAAAATCATTACAATACTGGTCAACAATCCTACCAGAATTAACATTCATCTCGTCAAATAATCTCAATTCAATATCATGAAATGTTTTATCAACCAATTTTTGTTGATAATTTCTGCCGTATTTAAAGGGCATGGCTCTCATTCTAACGAATAGCATCCATTCATGTAATATGGTAATTTGGTACCATTGTGAAAATGTTCTTGGTAATTTCAAATCTTCATAGAAAAATTTAGCAGATTCAGATAATGGTTCATTCTCATATTGAAGACCTTGGTCTTTACAAATAGAATAATAGTATGACCCTGCAATCGGACCTGCTCTAACCTTGTCCATATCTAGACGAAATGCTCTAATTATAAATTCACCAAGGGCTTCTTTCCATTGTGGTAATTTATAGTCTTTGGATTCGTACTTAGATTGTTGTAATGAATGTTTTTTTGTATCTCTTTTGATTGGGGAACCGGTGACATTGAAACTAACAGGAGAATCAAATTTTTCATTGTTTATGTTAAATTTAACAGGTGTGGATGAAAAATTGCATGTTCTGTTAGCTAAGGTTTTGCATGCAGCACGATATATAGGATTAAAACCACAAATTTGTGATTTAAATATAGTATTTTGTAACATAGCTAGACTCTCAATTAATACAGTTCACAGGATTATTAAAATAGATATATCTATAAACTCAGCTAAATTAGAAAACACTTGTTGTTTCGACTATATCCCTCTTAATATATGCAAAGTACGTTGTCCTCTGAAAGAAACAAATATAGACGATCAATTATGTTTTTATTTTTTTTATTTTTTTTCACTTCCGTTGTACTTCGTTGTTTCTCTTCTAACAAAGTTATGTTCTCTGAAAAGTTAAAGCAACAAATATATTGATGCACATACTTAATTTAATATTACAACTATGTTGATTGCCAAAAGAATACCATTCATAAACATAATCAGTACTTATCAAAATATATTGAAATTAAAATGTCTTTTCGAATTATTGATGAAAATAATCAATCTTATATACTCTGCATATTTACTATTTCCGTTGAATAAGCATTATTGCTGTATTATTGCTGTATTATTATCCAATTAAGTAAGTTTATTAATTTAAATATTTCTGGCAGATAATGTTTTGTATATGTTGCACTTATTCCCCTTTTAACTAGCTAACTAGGTGGTAGCTCCAAGAGTGTTGCCTGTAGAAATAGTAATTGTTGGTGTTTTAGTTGCAGCGGTTTCAATTTTTGTGATTTTACTTTTAATATTCTCAAAAATATTACTCATCTGAATAATAATATTTTTTTGCGCCTCTGATTCTGGAGGTACGTGACTTTTAGGATGAACTTTCCACTCATGTGCGTGTTTTATAGCCTTAAAGTGTCTGTAATTCAATAAATCAGTCAGTAAACCCATTTGTTTTCTTAATTTCTTGTTCTTGATTACCTGACGGTTGCTATCCTCAAGGTATGCTTGGAATCTTAAGCCGGATGTCTCAAAAGTCATCAAGTTATATTGTTGTTCCAACAACATAATTCGCTCAGTTTCAAGTTTCTTTAAATCATGTAATATTCTCCTAGATTTTTTACTCTCACTCTCTATAACTAATTGTTTCGCCGTATCTAATATTTGGTCAGTTGAGCTTGTAACTGTGTGTAATGAAGATGCCTCTGTAGCGCATAAATCAGACAATTCTTCTTGGGTGAATTCAAATTTTTTAATTTCTTTTAATAGCCTATCCTCAATTGCATCATAAAAATCGGTATTGAATATAGTTTGCCTGGCTAAATATGCTCTTTCGATTGTTTCTAAAGTGCTAATTAAATTACATTTCAATTGACGCTCCCTATTCCCCCACCTATCTAGCCAATCTATTAAAGCATTGACGTCCGCAAGTTTATCAAAGCAATACCATTCATTTTGTGACAGTAGCAACCCTTCGGGTGTTTCTTCAATAATCATTCTCTGGATAGGCGTGAGGTTATAAGGAGGTTGTATTATTTCATTGGAATTTATTAATTCAATGTCGACATCACCTTCAGAATAGAAGTAACTACCGTTTTTCGATCTATAAACATTAAATACTTCCTTGGTTGCAACTGCTTTGCCTTTCAATCTTGAAATTTCCATCCATTTTGTTAGTTGTTCTTCCTCAATACCAAGCAATCCACAAACTAGTTCTATTTGTGGACCTTGCACCCATACTCTACCGCAACGGTACCACAATTGAGTTGAGTTATCTTCTATGTCATCCATGCTAACATCCAGAACTGGTACGTCAGATCTGTCAAACCAATAATACTTGTTTCCATATCTATCACACCCTAGAGACGTACTAAAAATGGAAGTATACTCCTTATATTTTTTCTTTAAGAAGTTTGCATCCCATTCAAGCTTTCTATTATGGTTTTGTAACTCGGTTAAAGATTTTTCTTTTTCTGTAATTATAGCCAAGTCAGGGCTTGGTTTTATTTTTTTTAAAGTCTCAAATTCTAAGTGCAATGTGGTAAGATCTAATCCCTTTTGTACCCTCAGAGATGTAGTCTGCTCCATTAGGTGCCTTAATTCATATCCTAACTTTCTAGAATTATCTATAGTGATACGAATATCTGTAGAAAAAGTTAAGATTATATCTACTAGTACCCAAAGGACATCAATCTTATCTTGTAATGTTAAATTGGTACAGAATTGCTTGAACATTTGTTTAGGTAGTATAGTTTGTGATATGACTTCAGGTGTTATTTTTTCTGTGAACTGTTTAACAATATCCGTATACTTGGAAATATGCATACTATCCTGTAATACTCCAAGCACACATATAAGCCAGTAACCATTCTGGAACTGTCTATTGGATAATCTATCTGCCCAATTGATATTTCTATAATTTAATATATTATCTAAGCTTTCGTCAATACTATTTAAATTTTCATCAGGTACCTTTTCATCCTCATACCATTCTTTCACTATTTGACATCTCCATCTACCATTATCATCCATTACTAATCTAAGTAATCCTTGAAATGCATTAATTAATAAACATCCGTCATTTCCCAGTAACTTTTCAATTTGTTCATCATTTGCAGCTTCATTCTTAATGATACTGTATTTAATTTTGTCGTTATTCATATTCGAAATTAACGAACGAAACATGGGGTTTCTTTTCCAACTACTGATATTATAGTTATGTGACTCTTTCCAGTCAGTACTATCATTTATTGCTTCATCTAGGTTTGATTCTAAAATTTTTAAATCGATTTTAACTATCTCGCCTGTTATTTCAAAGGAATCTGTGCATTTTAAAGACATTATTAACTGATCAATATCAAAATGAGATAACCTTAACAGTGTTCTGAAACTAGACAAAAAATAATAACTCTGTAATAACTTTTCAGTTGTCCTTCTCTCGAAGCCACCATCGAGCCTATTCATCATTGATGTTACCGGCAAATATTCTAACTCATCATTGAAGAAATATAGTCTTTCAAAGATATGTGGGCAACCTTGAAAGGGCAACTTTAAATCGTCCGCGGAACAGTTTATATTTGGAGCAGGCTTATCTAAATCTAGTTCTTCCTCTGTATTGTCAGTTCTCTGTCTTTTATTGAATGATTCAAATGCATTTAAACTACCCTTTGGTGATTTATTTAACTCTATATTATTCCTCTTGTTACTCTCGAGTACTGTGTAATTAGTTGTATCGATATTTAAATCTGTTCTTTCCTGTTTTTGATCTTCATTTGACGGCATAAGAGCACTAGGTAAATTTTTCTCTTCATTTGATAAATTGACCGGTACTCTATTGTTCACAATTATGGGGTAAGTTTGTATTCTATTATTATTGTCAGAATATGTATTTGTTTCGAATATAGCGGAATATATGTACCCATCCGACCAGTTCATAGTCCTTCCATATAAAGATAAACTCTTTTCGTTACACCAGGAAAGAGCATCCGATTTTGATAAGGCATTTCGTAAGAGCACATTTATAAAATATTTCACTAGTATAAGTGTTATCTTCGAATTTACTCTATGAATTTGAGATTGATCAACTATTAGTGCTTTCGACGTGGATGAAGGATCCATATTGCTATCAACAAGCATATATCTTGAATATCCTGGAATTATAACCTCTTTTGTCTCAGAATCAACTACCTCGTCAAATGAAGCTTTTTCTCTAATAGTGTATATCTTATTATAATCTCTATGCTGGCGTTCTGGACCTTTACTATCACTTGGTTCATCTAGTTGTCGTAAACATACAGATTCACCTGGGAAATACTCGTTGGAAAACTTTAAATAAACCATTGATGCCAGTTCATTAATATCTGTGTATTTAGTCGAGCCTATATATTTAGCGACTGGTTCACGCAAATACATCGGGAATTTCTGTTCAAGGTAGTTTATAGTTGTGATTTCACTTTGGAGAGCATCAAAATATGATAACTCTTGGGTACCAGTAATTTCACAGGTAAATATATATCTGTTATAATAATCCATTCTATCCGAATATTCCTTGTAACTAATAAACCATTCACCTGTTCTATCAATGGTGAAAACTTCTATGTTCAAATCTCTTGGTAGCTCTTTCGGTTCTGAAATCGCTATTCTCTTTCCATTTTGTAGCACCATATTCTTGGCTAGTTGTTATTTTTTAGCAATGAAATATTATATTTACTCCCTCTTCACCTTACTTTCTGTAGTTTAAAATATATTCCAACTATATCTGGTCATCATTTCCTTTGTTCGTGAATAAACAGTCTTAACTTTTTCTTATTATTGTCACTTTCACATAAATGGAAAGCGCGTAAAGACTGTGAAGATTGATTTTATTATTGAGACAGAGAGGGAAATTTTATAGAAGAATCTGGAACAGGATTCTTCTTGAATGCAATCAATTGATCACTTTTCGATTGGCGAGTCTAATTAAATAATATATTAAGTAATTATAAGTACTTCTACTGAATTGCAAGTCTGAATTGCTAGTTCAGAATGGCGTTGTCACGAATAAGAATGCATCGATGAACATTCTAAGAAATTAAAACAATAATTTGTTGATTATATCTATGTTCATCCTAACAAAGGGGTCACAAACCTGGTGCTATACAAACTAATTACACTTATAATATGTAAAAGTGTTCACTATCTCCAAGAATAATTACTATTCACGTGATCCTCATTGCCATATTAAATGGTTACGTTACCTCTCTGTTTTTATTGTACAATCTCGGATATTTTTTTGTTTTTTGTTTTGTACGGAAGGTTGAAAATTTTCAGTGAAATTATTTTACAGTTTATGAGATGAGATGACCTTGAAGAAATTATTATTTCTGAATTACTATTTGATAATAAGCATTATAGTTCAATAAACAAAAAGGACTGTTAACGTATCAAGTCTAGCAACATATTATCTCATATATTATGGAGCAATCTAATAAGGCTCATCGTAAGACTAAAGAGAAGAACACGGCCAAAAAGAAGCTGCACACGCAGGGTCACAATGCCAAAGCCTTTGCTGTTTCAGCACCTGGTAAAATGGCCAGGCAGATGCTGAGGTCTAGTGATGTCAACGAAAGGAAATTACATGTCCCTATGGTGGATCGTACCCCAGATGATGATCCACCTCCTATTATTATTGGTGTAGTTGGACCCCCAGGTACTGGTAAGACGACTTTGATTAAATCATTGGTTAGGAGAATGACAAAGACAACATTAACGGAAATCAATGGTCCTATAACTGTTGTTTCTGGTAAGCATAGACGTTTGACATTTTTAGAATGTCCAGCAGATGATTTGAATTCAATGATCGATGTAGCCAAGATTTCAGATTTGGTCCTGCTTTTAGTTGATGGTAACTTCGGTTTGGAAATGGAAACAATGGAATTCTTAAACCTTGCTCAGCATCATGGTATGCCAAGAGTTCTTGGTGTCGCTACCCATTTAGATTTATTTAAATCACAGTCAACATTAAGGGCCTCAAAGAAAAGATTAAAGCATAGATTCTGGACTGAGGTTTATCAAGGTGCCAAATTATTTTATCTGTCTGGTGTCATAAATGGTAGATATCCAGATAGAGAAATTTTAAATTTAAGTAGATTCATCTCTGTGATGAAATTTAGACCATTGAAGTGGAGAAATGAACATCCATATATGCTAGCGGATCGTATTACCGATTTGACACATCCGGAATCACTCGAAATTCAAGGTCATCAAATTGATAGGAAAGTAGCTCTTTATGGTTATTTGCATGGTGTTGCATTACCAGCGGTTCCTGATACAAAAGTACATATTGCCGGTGTTGGTGATTTCTCAATTGCACAAGTTGAAAAACTTCCTGATCCATGTCCAACTCCATACTATCAACAAAAGTTGGATGAATATGAAAGGGAAAATATGAAAAAAGAAGGAACTGCTACTGCAACTACTACTAAGAGACGTAAAAGATTGGACGACAAGGATAAATTAATCTATGCACCAATGTCCGATGTAGGCGGAGTTTTGATGGATAAAGATGCCGTTTATATTGATGTAGGAAAGAAAAATGAAGGTCCAAGTTTCATACCTGGTGAGGAGAAAGGTGAAGGTGAAAAGTTAGTCACAGGTTTGCAAACTGCCGAAAAGAGTATTGCTGAAAATTTTGAGGGTGTTGGTTTACAATTATTTAGTAATAGTACTGAATTACATTCTATTAAAAATGATGACGAAGAAGACGACGAAGACGATCAAGCAATGGAAGGTGATGACCATGGTAGATCATCTCTAAGACGCCCAAAATTGTACGGTAAGTCAGTTCAAGAAGATGACGCGGATATTGATAACTTACCTAGTGACGATGAAGCAGATTATGATGAAGACAAAGAAGCTCGATTAGTTGAAGTTGATTTTGGTAACGATCATGTTCAAAAAGAAAAAATGACCTTAGAGACTGATTCTGAATTTGAATTAAGTGATGATAATGAATCATGGGAAAGAAATGCCGCTGAAAAATTGAATGTCAGTGCCATAAAACGCCGCAAGAAATGGGATATTGGTAAATTAATCTATATGGATAATATATCTCCAAAAGACTGTATTAAAAGGTGGAAAGGCGAAGATGATGATGATGAAAGTGATATAGAGAAGTATAATGAAGAGGGTGAAGGTGAATTTTTTAAAAAAAGGGATGGTACTGTAACCAATAAGAATGCTGATTATGCGTCTGACCTTGAAAAGTTTATTCCATACTTCGATACTATGGAAAAATTAGTTAACAAATGGTCTAACTTTGATACCATTAAGGATAGATTTGTTGGCTCAGTAAAGGTAAAATCAGATATCGTCACTGAAGAAAATGATGAAGATGAGGTTTTTGGTGATTTTGAGGATTTAGAAGATGGAGCAAACGAAGAAAATGAAGGTTCTGAAGAAAATGAAGGTTCTGACAATGATGGTGAAGCAAGTGACAACTCCTTTACTAATTTTGAGGAAGAAGAGAAGAAGGACTTGACAATGGACGAAGAAAGAGCGTTGAATGCATCTAAAAAGGAAAAATTACGTCTGCAGTTCGAAATGGAAGAAGGTGAAAATTTTAAGGAAGATGATCCTGATAACGAATATGATACATGGTATGAACTTCAAAAAGCCAAAATGGCTAAACAAAACGATATCAACAATAGTGAATTAGATAATATGACACCAGAACAACGTCAAAAAATTGAAGGTTTCAAAGCTGGTTCATATGTTCGTATTGTATTTGATAATGTTCCTATGGAATTTATCGAAAATTTCAATCCTAAATTCCCAGTAATTATGGGAGGTCTGTTACCAACCGAATTAAAATTTGGTGTTGTTAAAGCTAGATTAAGAAAGCATCGTTGGCACAAAAAGATTCTGAAGACAAACGATCCATTAGTTTTATCTTTAGGCTGGAGAAGATTCCAAACATTACCTGTGTATACAACAACAGATTCAAGAACAAGAACAAGAATGTTGAAATATACTCCAGAACATACTTTCTGTAGTGCAAGTTTCTATGGTCCTTTATGTTCACCAAACACGCCTTTCTGTGGTGTTCAAATTGTTGCTAATAGTGATACTGGTGGTGGTTTCAGAATATCAGCAACAGGTATTGTTGAAGAAATTGATGTCGATACCGACATTGTAAAAAAGTTAAAATTAGTTGGTTACCCATACAAAATTTTTAAAAACACAGCATTTATTAAGGACATGTTTTCTAGTGCAATGGAAGTTGCTAGGTTTGAAGGTGCTCAAATTAAGACAGTTTCAGGTATTCGTGGTGAAATCAAGAGAGCTCTATCTAAACCGGAGGGCCATTTTAGAGCCACGTTCGAAGATAAGATATTGATGAGTGATATTGTTATATTGAGGTCTTGGTATCCTGTTCATATTAAACGTTTCTATAACCCTGTTACTTCTCTATTGTTGAAACAAAAGACAGAATGGAAGGGTGTTAGGTTAACTGGTCAAATCAGAGCTTCAATGAATATTGAAACACCATCTAATCCAGATAGTGCTTATAAGAAGGTTGAACGTGTTGAAAGACATTTCCATGGGTTGAAGGTTCCAAAAACAGTTCAAAAGGATTTACCATTTAAATCACAAATTCACCAAATGAAGCCACAAAAGAAGAAAACATATATGGCCAAGAGGGCTGTTGTTCTTGGAGGAGAAGAAAAGAAAGCACGCTCCTTTATGCAAAAGGTTTTAACATTATCTAAAGCAAAGGAAGAGAAGAAAAAGGCTAAGAAGGTTGATCAGCGTAAAGAGAGATTAAAGAAGTTAGCAAAGGCAGAAGAAGAGAAAACACAAAAGGATAAAGAAAAGAAGAAAGAGTATTTTGCAAAGAATGGTAGAAAGAGGGCTAATACTGAAGATGATGGTAGAAGCTCCAAGAGAAGGTAAGAATGATAATTTGTTTTCGACATACTTTTCAAATAAATAGAAATGTGTACAATAAATAACCCTAGTAATAAGAAATGTTATAAGAACTCTGATTGTAGGGAGTAAAATAGACTTTGTGTTATAGACATGTAAATGAAATTTCTTTTCCGATTTATATATATCTAGATGTACTTATGTTTATATATATTTATATTGGATTTGAAATTTCTAACAGATATATTTAAATAAATAAACAAAGTAATACAAGTTTTTTTTATTAGATGTATTGGGATAACCATTGGAAAGCTTCTAAGTAACCGTTTCTCATAACAACAGAACACATAAATAATTCTACTGGTCTTTGACCTTCGACTCTTGAAGAACCAGTAGTGTTTAATAAGCCTAAAGCAGAACGTAATTCAGCCTCAGAGACAGCATTGGCAGCATCAATTTTATTACCTAAAATAACGAAAGGTACGTCCTTTAATTCAGCAATGTTAAATAATGCATCTAATTCTACACGAGCTTCATCGAATCTCTCTGGATCGGCAGTGTCAACTAAAAAGACAATACCGTTAACTTCTGGGAAGTAATCTTTCCATAAACGACGAGCTTGAATATGACCACCTAAATCAAAAGTAGTGAATTTAATATTACCAATGGCCAATTCTTCAGAAGTTGGGTGCCATGTAGGTTGTAAAGTAGCTAATCTATCGTTCTTTAGCATATGTAATAGGGTAGTCTTACCAGCGTTATCTAAACCTAAAAATAGTAACTTACCATGTTTGTTCCATAAACCTAGAGAAGCTAAGACATCTCTGACTAATCATAATAATAATAATAAAAGGCACATTGTTCCATCTAGAAACCTACCTTCATAATAGTTTGTTAGTAACAAAAAGCGTTGGTATTAATCAAGAAGAGGACATTCTACCTGAATTGTAATACAGTGTTGAAATCCCTTCCTATATGGATAAAATTCCATGTAAATAAAAAATAATATCAATTAAACATACACCAGCCAAATAAATCCCAAGAAGCCATTTTGTTAATTTTATATCTATATGCGTATGAGTTGAAGTACACTTTCTTCTTGTGCAGTAATATACCTGTAAATTGAAACTTTTATTAAATAACTCGAATGAATCATTAACAAAGTTACAGCAATCATCTCTCTGTCTGTTGATTGTTAGTTGTTCTTTTTGTTTTCCTCGCTAGAAATTTTTCGTTTTTGTTTTCTAAATTTTGTTCGTTTAACATAAAAAGTGTGAGGGTAACTACTGTGAAACCGATATAATCGCAGGTGTTAAACTATTTAATGCTGATGCAATGTAGTTGTATATGCATAATTAATTACGATGAATCTTAGTATATATGTATTTGGATAGGTGCATTTATATACTAGTTGTGATCTAAAGAGTTTGTTACTTTTTGGAATTGAGTTTATACTTTTGAGTGGAATAGCTTCGTTAAAAAGTACTGCCCTATTGTTATTGAACGTAAGTTCTTAATTCTTCAAGAATCTGTACGGATGCAGTTAGTTTATTACATGTAAGCATTACCTCATCATTCTTTAAGCAAAGTAGTAGTGCTACTTCCAGTTTTGTTAATAGTTTCTTAGATATACCTGTCACTTTACAAAAATATTCGTGCGCATGGACATGGTCCTCAATTAATTTTGTGCCAATCCGTATTGTTGCAATTATTATTCTGTGAATACTATTATCTTCTAACTTGCTCTTTAATTTCATCTTTTCATTTAAATTATCTCTTTTTAAAAGAAGAATTTGAAGCAAATATGTTGCAGACTGGTATACTATAGAACCAAACATACATTTATTTTGAATTCTATTAATAAACTCTTGGTATGATAATGAGGGTAAATTCTTCATAATAAAATTGGTGTATCGATAAGAATTTGTTGTAGAATCAAGTATGATATCATCTCTGTCGGAGATCCTTCGTATTAAGTTTATGGTTTCTTCAAAGTTATGAACTGCTTCCTCTAAAGGTAAAGCGGTAAACTCAGGAGAGAGTTTATCTGGATCAAAGAGTAATGGTAAGCCACCTAGTGGTTTCTCAGGTGTATCCTTTTGACAAGCCAAAAATTCCTGGATATTCCTTTTACAAGTTTCTCCATCCCAGTATAATATCTCATGTTCATTGTCTGTGGTGCCATCAGCAATATTGTTGTAGTTATGAGAACTATCTGATTCAGAGTTAAACCCAACACTTGTATCCCGAGTAGTAGTTTGGCTTACCGCAAGAAGAGTTGTGTCATTTAGGTATGCAGAATCTTTTAAAAGGTCAATATGATCACTTGAATTGTGATTGGATGGATCGAGCTGGTATTGTTCATCCAAATCATTGTCACTTAAAGCAAAGTTTGATAACGATTCTGTTTGTGCATTTACGTCACTCATAATCTTTTGTAAGTTTCTATTTGCTATATTTTCAGTTGGAAATGTTTTCATTCTCTCTATATTTTCAGCTACAAAATCATTTTCTTCACTTGCATGTTGTAATAACTCTTCTACAGAAGTCTTTTTCCTTGCTGGTGCTGATGTATTTGCGTCATATTGTCCTAGGACATCAGCATTAGTGTCGATAACAGAACTTTCACTTTCAATTTCCATGCTAGCATCACTATCATTTTCTTCATCCTCCAGTAATTCTTTATCAAATCGTACCTTTTTGGAACCTTTTTTAAATGGATCCCAATCATCACCTAAATCGGAAAAGTTTCTGCTTTGTAAAACTTTGGATTTCAATGGTAGTTTAAGATCGCTAAGGCTAACCATATCCTGGTCATCATCTCCGCTATTATCACATATCATATCTGTCATATTGCCTTTGGAGAGTGTATCATTGGTCATTATAAAGAGCTTGTTATGTGGTTCACTTTTGTGAATGAGCTATATTTAATTGTAAATATTTTAGGCTGGTAATAACAATAAACTACAATTTTCTCTGGTATATATAGGTATATACTTATATATATAAACCTATATATATAAGGGTATATATTAGCTAGTACTTGATTGTATTAATTTAAAGTAGTACACCTCCTTACTATGTTTCTCCTTTATCCCATTTTTACAAATCAACAAGATAGTGTATCTCTGAGAAATCAAAACAAACAAACCCTTTGCAATTTCTTGCGACACTAGAAAAGGTAGGTAGACACGGTCGCTTTCTAACACCCCCTCCCCCCGCAAAACCACAGATTCGCGATAGTTGCTAAAGGCTACTTAGAAATTATAAATGATAGTACAGAACAAAATTTAAAGAGTACTAATATTGATTAAAAGTTATAAAATAATTATATAAAGCAAAGTATAGAAATAAACTACACTGTTGTTTTTTAAAATTTAAATCGCTTAGTATAATCTGAAAGCTGGACCCATAGAAGACTTAACAACTAAGGAACCAACATTTTGCCAGTTCTTCTTTAATAGAGAGACTAAGAAGTTAACAGACATTAAAATTTGGTTAACTAAAACATCTTCTTCCATTTCGACGTTACCAACAGCGACGGCTAAACATAAAACCTTCTTCAATTGGAACTTAATGGTAGATCTAACATCAGTGACCTTACCGTACAAATCATCATTGTGGGAAACTGGGGTTGGGAACTTACCAGCCTTGGATAATTGAGGACCCAATAATCTTGGAACTTGCTTGATTAAGACTTCAGAAGCAATGAAAGCATTGTACTTCTTAGATAATTTCTTAATCAATTTCTTGTTCTTGTTCAATTTCTTTAAATCATCAACGGACATAGCATCAACACCAACAGACTTAGCTCTGTCAACATCGAAAGCATCACCAAAGATACAGATGGACATGTTTGGTCTTGGGCAGACTGGTAACTTTAAAGAACCAGAGAAACGCTTGTCTCTTTGAGGGTCATAGTTCTTTAGACCGACTTGTAATTCAACGGTTTCTAAGAAGTTTCTCTTCTTAGTTTCGTTGGAGTACTTCAATAGTTCCTTGACGTGTTCTCTGATTTGAGATGTAGAAATCTTAGACATTGTTAGTTATTTCTTTGTATTTGTCTTCCAAAAGTATTTGGTGGTCCGATAGGCTTGCGACTTGTACACTGTTCTTAAATATGAATGTAGAATAAGAAAACAAGAGATGAGAGAGATGAGATTGGGTAAGAAGTCGAATTTAGAACTAACCACCCAAAGATGAAAATTTTATAATAATTTGGTTTGAGGGCGTTCACTGCAGTGGAAAATAGAAACTTTACAAGATATTATCTGTACGTTTGTGTGTCTGAACTTTTTTTTGCGTCACTCTGAAAAAAAACTAGGAATAAATATTTGACTGTTACTTTTTTTCGAACACCTGAACATTTTTAAAATATCTTGAAAATAAAAATATTAACCATATTTGTTTATGGTTGATGGGTGTCACTATAATATATGAATTCTGGTTATAGAAGAGATAAGTATGTGAAAAGAACTAGTGGTGATTCACTGTTATTTTGTATTCTTATAAAAATTAATATATATATTTATATAATTATATAATTTAATCCGTGTCGTGAATCTATGAGCGTTATATTAATGGACGTAAAATTATGATATCCTCTATGACCTAAAGAATAAAATAAAATCTAAACTATTTAAAATAATATAAAAGAGACCGATAAATAATTTTGGTAATATTGGGGTGGTTCAGTATTGATCATCCCAAAATGAGCTTATTAGTATATTAATTTTGATTTTTTAAAGATATTATAAATATCTCCAATGCCATTTTATATATGATTATACAATTATGCAATTTTAATGCCCAGCATCACTTAATCACCATGCATCAAAACATTCATAAATCGTGTAGAGCTTATATAAAATTTGCCAATATTGGTCTCTATCATCAAATCGATATGTGTATTTTTGTAATAATTACCAGCTTCTTACCTGCCCAACATGCGTGGCGTCATACTATACTGCTCTTCGATATGAATGTAAAATAAGTGAATAGGATAGATTAATGGTTAGATAAAGTTAGATTAGAATTTAAAAAGATATTAAAGATAGAAGTAAGTCCGTAATGTTATGTTGTGTTTTGCATTGAATGTCCTCTAGAATTACTTGAACATATTTGAAGTTTTTTCAGTTAACGTTTTGTTCATCCAATCTTATTTTTTAATACTAAAGAACAAAAAATATATTATTGACTTTTAAATGTATATTTACATTATTTAGTTAAGAGGTCATATTGAAAAATTGTACAACGTATTTATTATATACAACTTAATGAAGTAATAAGAAATAAAATATTAATGAAATTGTCTGTATCAAATTTGATGACATTCCTCCAGTCATGATCAACAGACTAACAAAATGGTTGAGAAATGAATAATAATATATGCAACTTTTATTTGTCCTTAACTTCTTGGTTATCCCGTAGTTATATTTGACTACAAAATATCAGTAGCTTGATGAGCATTTTGTATACTACCTGCACTAATATCACGTTGCATAGTAACAGGAGATGAGTTACCAGTTCCAGATCGCAGTTCAGAAATGTTTGGTTCTGAAAATGTAAATTCGTCACTTTCGTTTGAATGCATCAACCCGGCACCAGTACCAGATGTTGTCCTATTGTGGTCCACTCCCGGGTATGTCCTCTGATTAGATGAAGATGATTTTGCTGTTGCAGATGCTATATAATCATATTCATTATCATCATTTAAGTTCATATCATCATCATCGTTAACGCTCCTAAAAGGTGATTCCTGCAGTTGTATACTATTATTATTCTTTTTGTTTGTAGCCTTGGTAAATTTGTTAAATATTCTTTCTGTTAAAGTTGGTTTCCTGCCGACGTTATTGCTGTCGTTCGATAGAGAAGAATCTAGTCTATCCTCGTCTTCCACACTAAAGAAAATATTCTCCTTTTCTGTTGCAGTTTTGTTCAATTCGTATTCCCAATTTTCTGCATGGTCATTGGCAACATCGCCTAATGCCATTAATTCGTTAGCCACAGATGCTGGAATATCACCATCCTTCTTGAGAGAGTGTCTTTGGAAAGAGGTTCTATCATCCTTGGCTGGTTTGAATCTAACGTCTGGATTCTTAGAGAACATGATTAATACAGTGTATGTTAAGATCAACATTAACAAAATAAATGAAAAGGCTGCGTTTAGAATAAAGAAAACCCAGCCCATGATTGCAGAGACAGTGTATGATTGTCCAAACAAATCTGAGAAGAATAGGAACAGGAACGCATTAACTAGACTGACAGTACAAATGAAAATGTTTAAAATGTTTGTTGGACGGTCCAAGTATGGTTGATAACGAATGATGGCGATCCAGTAACCTAAATCTAAGAGGAAAGTTGCCAACGCTTGGGTCTTACCGGATGCTTGCGCAAATCCAATAAACAATGATTTGATCAAAATGTATCCTAATAGGACGGAATTCCACCAATAATGAGTTGCATTAAACATTGTGTAGAAGAAACCGTATTTATGTAGGACACGTTCATCACCATATAACAGAGCCGCTGGGTTATTGTATGTTTCGATTGACTTTTTTGCGAAATAATGAGTTCTCCAGCCTGCCCAGACCATGATTGCGATGGAAAGGATTAGGAACAAACAAGCGATGACGATGACAGCTGGTGAGTCTCTCTCTGTGAATTCCCAGAAACCCAAGATAGTTAATTGGGTGAAACCAATGTAGATGTATCTTAATAGAGAACCCTTTAGAATGACTCTCCAGTTTCTTCTAAATTCAATGAATCTGTCACTCTTGATCCAGCCAGCTTTGACGGATAATTCGATACCGTACTTACAGACCATAATGAAACCAGCTAAGACGTAACCGCAAAGAACAAAGAATGTAAACCCTGTACAGACAATGGAAGTGTTTTCAATTTTCATTGAGTAACCTACTCTCTTGATACCTCTGAAGATCAGAGTGTTTCTATTACCATATAGGACATTTTCAGCTCTCTTGACTAAGTTTAATCTTTTAACTAGTGGTAACTGTTTCAAATATTTCAAACCTCTCTGTGTTAGAACAGACATAGTTGTTGCAGTCAAGTATAAAGTTGGATCACCACCTGTGGATTGGATATACCAACGGAAGATCTTTTGCATGAATTTGACATAAATTAAACCCATTGACCATGAGAAATTTTCACACCATGCAGCTGCGATTGGTGGGACAGAATGGACATGTTGCATACCAATGACTGCGACGGATTGGAAGTATAAAAACAGGGACATAGTATTGGCAGAGATATGGGATGCTGCAGTAGAGTTACCGAAGGTGGATAGGACAGCTGAAAGTAGCAGACCAATACCTGCGATAACAGCAGAAGC
This sequence comes from Jamesozyma piceae, assembly GCA_030674245.1. Taxonomy (NCBI): domain Eukaryota; kingdom Fungi; phylum Ascomycota; class Saccharomycetes; order Saccharomycetales; family Saccharomycetaceae; genus Jamesozyma; species Jamesozyma piceae. The sequence goes on from JAJLYB010000002.1 coordinate 197,759, forward strand.
CCATTTAACACCTGTTTGGGAGACGGTCTTACCATTTGAAAAGAAGATTTCCAAGCATGCAAGACGTTGATTTTGTTCGTTGTAGATGTTTATTCTTGCGTTGGCATCTATATCAGGAACTGTGTATGCGATACCTGGAATTTCATCGGCGTATTCCTTTGCGATGTATTCAATAGAGTTGATTTGGATGTTACCTGGATGAACGGGACAAAATTGTTTCCAACCAGTGGAGCAGACATCTATCTTTTTGGAGATGATTTTGAAACCGTAAGCATAGACGTCGATGGACGCATAAATGTAGGAATCGATCTGTGTGACGACATCGACGTTATAATGTAGAGATCTGTCATCTGGATCGAATAAAACATCGAAACTGTTTGCTGAGACTTGTGAGTTTTGCATACAAGTGACTAACGAGGTAGCTATTAAGTTTCTCTTTGCTGCGACGGTTGATGCTAACCAGAACGTTAGCATCGAGAATAACATAAGAGGTGTCATATTAGTTGTAATTTATTGTTGCTTTTGAATAAGAAAATGCAAATTAAAAGAATAATAAAAATTTGGTATTATTTTTCCAATGAACTATTTTTAGAAACACGGTATTATATTATTTTTTTCTTCTTGATCTGTTAATTATTGTATTTGTGATATGAAACAGAAGAAGAATATTATGTTGTTGAACTTGATATGTTATGTTTAAATATATCACTTAGTTAGCGGGAAATGAACCAAAGCTTTGTTTGAACCTTAAATATATATATGAAATAAAATGTGTAGAGGCAAAGGATTGTATATTAATTTTTACTATTTCGTTTTTTCTTTTCGTATTTTTTTTCTTTTTTTGCTCGATGGGGGGTTATCTAAAAATTCAAAAAAAAGGAAAAATAAAGTAAGATAAATTGGGATATATAGTGAAAAATGGATGATCTGGTATAGTAATAGAGTATATGACAAAAACTAGATATATCTATGTGTGCTTGTGTATATGTGTGTTTATATTAGTTGATTATATCTTGTATCCTTGGTGAGATGAATATATCTAAAATATATAAATATAAGATGATCTGAAGCTATATATACTTATTGTTGGCAAAGCAGACTCCGCTCCATCCAAACGAACCAAGTGAAAAAGTTTCCCTTTTCTCATTCTTATTTTCATTTTGGGCGGAGCTGGAAAACAAGAGCAAACAGAGAGAGAGAGAGGCATGCCAGCCATGTATAGTGGGCATAGGAGGGTAGAATCCTAGTGATTTCTTGTTCCATTTGCTATAAGAATTATGTTGTATAGCTGTTCTTTAGTGCATACATAGCAAACAATACCATTAGCAGCAGAAACCCGAGAGGGACAACAGAGGGGTTGCGGAGAGTTGTGCGTACCGCTATCCGAAGATCAGATTCGTTAAGGGAGGCCACGAGAGGAGAGGGGAGGGGAGTTGCCGCAGCAAACGAAACAACGAATTTTCCCATTTCGTGGATCCCGGTGTGTTCACCGTATGAAATTACAAATATGGATAGGTATTGCATGGCATTGCGGAGGTGTGTGGGTGTGTACTTTCAAACAACGTGGACTCACGCGTTGCTTATTCTCTTCTTTTGTTGAAGTTTGAGAACGCGTCAGCAATGAGGCTAAGCGGTCACCCTGGGCTTTGCCTGTTTTGGGAAATGCGCTTTGGACTGTGTTAATGGCATTGTGAACGGGTGCGGTGCACCCGTTCACATATATATGTATACACACAAATATGATTGCTTAATCACCATTGTTTATAACTTACTGGAAAGCGCATCGTTGTCAAGGGCAACATTTCGTGTAGCGCGATTCGTACGTGACAGGGACGTATACGATGCGGTTTCTCGTAACATCTTCATGTCAGGCCAAGCTAATTCTATCGCGTTATAAATATCATTAACGTAATCTAGTCTCAAATTCATCTTGTTCTGTACTAGTTCTAACTCTTTAGACTTGCTCTCTTTCCCTCTCTTATGTTCGATAAATGGTGTTATATCGTCAGTGACCGACTCAATCACGTCATTCCGGTTTGCCTTCGGTATAAGAACTCTCTTCATACCATACATCTTAGCCCCTAATAACTTCTCTTTAACACCACCGATAGGTAAAACTTTACCACGTAAAGTGATCTCACCAGTCATACATAAATCTCGAGCTATTGGCCTTCCAGTTGCTAATGACAACAACGCCAACGTTATTGCTAGGCCTGCACTCGGACCATCCTTAGATATACTACCCATCGGTACATGCAAATGATACTCACTGTTTAGAAATGTTTCAATATTTCGTTCAACACAATCGCTATAATTACCGTCCTTGTCAGTTAATATCTTCCGTAGAATAATAGACTTTACTAAACTAACACCGATATCAATAGATTCTTTTAGCACTTTACCTAGATTACCTGTAGACTTGATAACTGGACCTGCTGTATATCCACCGTCAATATTAGTACTACTACTACTACTACAAGCTCCTGTCCTGACAATTTCAAAGATTAGTACACTGCCAGTACCATCGGAATTGTATGATAACCCATTTACCACACCAACCCTTTCACAATATTTTATGTCATCAGTCATTAATAACTCACGCATCACAGGATGTGATGGGAACCCCAAATATTTATACAATTCGTATTTCTCTACAGCGTTACCCTTTAAGCATCCTCTTTTATCATTATTGCCTTCGATATGTTCAACAATTTTACTTCTAATAATAGCAGCAAGTTTTCTCTCAAGATTACGAACTCCCGCCTCTCTCGTATATCCATGAACTAATGTGATCCATGCATCGTCATCTAGGTCAAACACACCATTCTCACATTTATCAAACCCATTCAACCTGATCTGTTTAGGTAGTAGAAATCTGCGGCCAATTTGGATCTTTTCCTCCATAGTATAACCAGGAATACGTATAACCTCCATTCTATCCAAAAGTGGTTTAGAGATCATCGAGCTATCATTTGCCGTACAAATAAATAATACTTGAGATAGATCAACAGGGAACCCAACGAAGTGATCCATAAACGAATAGTTTTGTTCAAAATCTAATATCTCTAATAAGGCACCAGCGGGATCCCCGGTACTCCTACTAGTACCAGAACTTCCATTCGACCCGGATAATTTGTCAACCTCATCCAATACGATCAACGGATTCATCACCTGGCTCTTCCGTAATGCATTGATAATCAACCCACACATAGCACCAACGTACGTGCGCCTATGACCCCGTAAATCTGATTCGTTGTAGACACCACCCAACGATAACCTTTGGTAATTTCTATTTAGTACCGTTGCAATCGATTTCGCAATCGATGTCTTTCCGACACCAGGTGGGCCAACTAACAATAAAATAGGTGGTCTACCATTCTGGGTTCTTTTGTTTTTGTTTTTGTTTTTGGTGCTATAAAAAGAACGGTTTAGTTTCATGACACACATGTATTCAAGCAATCTTTTCTTCACGCTAGTCAAACCGAAATGATCAGAATCAAGTTGGCACCTACATGAATCGATATCTATTGTTGTACTTTCTGTATACTTCTTGAATGGTATATCTACAATGATATCGAAATAGTTTCTTAGTACTTGAGACTCGGAATTCGGAGATGGTGAATAAATCATCCTTTGTAGACGTTTGAAATCCTTCATCAAGAGTGACTGTCCATCAGGGTGAATCTGCAAGTTTGGTAAATTTTTCATAAATTTCCGTATTGTTTTTAAATCGTCATGGTCATCTCCCTCGTCGTCGTTGTCGTCATTATTAGTATACATTGACGTTTGATTATTCATACGATTCATTGAATTGGTCGGAAGGAGTCCACTGGCATTAGATTTCTTGACATCTTGGATGAAAAACTTTAATGATTTTAATTGATTAGCAATCAAGCTTGTCTTCTGCAACGTCGTTGCATTTGAATAGAAATTTTCAATGTACTCAGTGGAAGAGTATAAATTTATAAAAATTGCCAAGAATTCATTCGTTATTAAATCAGTAAATTTAACTAGGCGATCCTTCACTTCATGGCAGGCTAGGAATTCAATCTTTTGTCTTGTCGATGTAGGTAACACAGATACAATGGTATCTAATAACTGTAGAATTTTCAAACCAACACGATCAACTTGTCTAGTGTCTGGGTCTGGTTTTAAACTTGAATCTAGTGTTGAAACTAATTCGTTTGTATATTCTTTATATTGAGTTTTAATTCTTGCCCAGGATTTTTTAAATATAGGTGTAGTCAATTGAAAATAGAGAGTGTTGGCTAAAGGTGCTAGTACTAATAGATAACCGTTTGAGTTTTTTCGTTGACTATTTTTATATATTGTGATGAATTTTAACCTAGCAGTTTCTATTAATTCAATAACTTTCAATATTTCTAGGCAGGTGGTAGTTACATCTTTAGTGTTTCCAATACTATAGTCTTTAATACAAACTGATTCGTCTGTTAGGATTATGGAGGATAACCAGATATTATCGCCAGAGTTTAATAACGGTTCATTAATTTTCACTCTACTTAATGCCTGAAAAGTTATCGCTACTGTGGAAATTGATCCTTTTAAGGATTCCGGTAAAAATGTATCAGCGGTATCTCTAACTTTAATAATCCTACACAAGCAGCCTATCTCATAATTTGCACTCTGTGCAGGAACTAAGCATATATATAGACTTTTCTCTGTATTAAATCGTTGTATCTTCTTTGTTCTTTTTATATCCTTAACTTGAGAATCCTTTTCTGTAGGGAAAAGAGATTTTATAGTATCCAAATTCGAGTTCCTTTCTCTTTGTTTATCATCTAAATAATCTAGATACGAATTACCTAGTTGTTTATTAAAATTGATATCGTAAGAAATTCCTGGTAAAACTACTAACGATGATGAGGTATATAAAGTCAAACATGGTATGTCTTTCAACGATATGGTGATAATTTTATTTGTCATTGTATTATAGATTAATTATTATTTCCTATAGTGAACTAATGCAAAATCCCTTGTTATTCTTGGGTTTGTCATGATGCAATCAAGAAGGTGGGTTGGTTCTATTCCAGTTTAAAATATCCTTAATCATTATGTAATCGGTTTTTCCCACCTCGGAGTTTGGCCTACATAAAAGAGGTATTTTTCAAATCAAGCCAAGAAAATTGAATATGAAAAATTTAAGGTTATTTTGAAAGAGGGGAAGTGTGTATACCCTTTAGAAAATGAGATGCTTCAATAATTTTTCAATTCATGTTGAATTAATTAAGAATATTTCAATTTTTTTTATATTATTTTGTCTTCATCTTCTATGTATGTATATGTATATGTATATGTATATGTATATTATAACTGTTTATCTTGTTTGTTTGAATTTTCCGATTCAAAGCATGCATTTGCACGACGTATCTCATACCTCTATAAATTAGAGAGATATGAGAACCCTCGTTCGCCTTCTAAACCCTACCTGTTGGTTTTCAGACTGTGTTTTTACCACCGTAATAGTAATCGACCATCTGACTCTGTAGACGATGACGCACTTCAGGAGCTTGGTTGTCACCTATTATATCGGGAACAGTAATGTAACTAAATATCCGCTCTTGAAATGATAACCTATTCATATCATTTTTATTTTCACATGAATTTATACTTTTAGGTGTGTTTGAGCCCTTGGGTATTAATTTTTCATCGATGTTTGGTAGATAGTCACTTAAGTCTTCATTCCAATGTGGTAAAGTAGATAATTTAATATATGTCATTTGTAGTATTTGTGGTTTAGTATGTTGGTGTAATATTAAATATATATTCAATTGTCAAACACTACTCATATAAAGAAATAAAAATGCAAAAGCATATTCAATCAATAGCATGCATATATATATACTGAAGAAAACCTTTTTCTCTGCTTCCTAACACATTAGGAATTGGTAGTCGAATCTAACATTACATTTAATGTGTCTGTGTGGGTTAGATTGGCTTAAACATACATACGTACATACGTGCATCTGCATTAGATATTCCCTCGTCTTTGCTTTCACAGTGTGGCACAAAACAAAGCTTGTTCGGCGTCGCACTCGCACAGTGTTCGGTAGATAGACTTGGATTTTCCCTGTGGCGTGTCCAGCTTCGTAGCAGGGCAGGAGGCCGGGGTATTGAGAAAAACTCAGCAAGGAGAGGCACGATTCTCCGAGCAAATTGAGAAAGGCCGCGTGGGAGTGGTAGTGGGAGTTGGTACTAGCTAAGTATCTCCGGTTTTCGTTGGTTCAGGTGGGATTTTCCTCAACAGACTAGAAACAACGTGTTCAGGCATGTGCATTCGGTATTCAGTATTCCGCATTCTACATTAGATATTCGATATTCGATATGCCTGATGTAGTCCTGGGTTGAGTATCAACTTGAACATGTGCCTTGTTTCATAAACTTCTTCTCATCAATAGCTGTTCCATGCTTCAATGTGGCCCATGTATCAGCCACATCAGGCCTCAAGGTGTGGTCCCATTTACTTGAATCATACGGATTTGTACTCATCAAGTACAGCTTTTGCAATAATGAGGTGTCTAGGTCGCCCTCCGGATCATTAAGAACACACCTTTGTCGGTCAACTAGATCATCAACCACATCGTCGAAAATCCAACTTCTTGGGACAAACAGCGGGTTGTAACGTGCAGCTAATTTGACTCGATCGGATTGGTGTATGATTAGCTTGCTATATGATTCGGTCCATTCATATATACTTTCTAATGTCTCTAGCAATAATCGGGTCTCACCTGAATCGGATATTGGATCAGTCTTTCCATCTTGATAACTTTGCAATTTGATAACTTGATTCTCTTTCAAAAATATAGACACATAATTCTTATTCAAACCACCAATTCCGCCAGACTCTGATGATTTGAAAAATGTCGAAGATTCATCAAAGTTTTGTAAATTAACAAAAAAGTTATTGAAATCAACCCTAGTAGTCTGCAAGATTTTCAATAATGGCTCTACAATAGCAGTACAAAACTCTTGAGCAATGTCTGCTATTCTCTCAACTTCATTTTTATCTTTACATTTTTGCAAATCAATCCCTAAGTCTATCCCAAGTCTATTACCCATAAGTTCTGCATATTTGCTCGTGAATCTGAATTTATATTCATTACCAGCCAATTTGATTACTTTATTGGCACGTTCAACCAACTGTTTTTCAAAAGTCTCCTCCAATTTTTCAAGTTCAATATTTGTAATATTATTAATACCCTTGTTGCCGTGACCAATTAACAATGCAATTGCTTGGGCAAATTGTGCCAAATTCCACCAAATCACACCAGGTTGGTTAGCCAAAGAATATCTTTTCGTTGTATCGTCATGATTCGAAGTGTAATCTGGTTCAAATTTATCTATAAAACTGAATGGTCCGAAATCCATCGATATGCCCATTATTGACGTATTATCTGTATTCAATACACCGTTTACAAACCCATACGCTTGCCAATATGCAACACATTCTGCATTTAAATTTATAACGTGTCTAAAGAATAAATCGTATTTGCTTACATCTTTAATGTTGCTATCATCTTCAATATTATCTATCATTTCATGGTTTTCAGCCTCAGCTGGAAAGAAATTCTTTTCAAAAATATTAAAATCCAGATCCTTAGGGAAATCCTTCCCACCCTCAAAAACATCCTCTATGCAAAAATTAGTTAGTTTCACCAACCCAACTACATCAGGCTTCCACCTAAATAAATCAAAACTTCCTAGCCTAATCCAACTAGGAGCGAATCTGCAAACCATTGCACATGGTTCTACTCCACTCCTCTGTGCCTTCGTTCCAGGTAGACTAGTCAGTTGTATTGCCCTAGTTGATGGAATACCAATCTGATGTAGTGCCTCACTTATTATGAATTCTCTTATAGATGACCTCAGCACGGCCTTCCCATCTCCAAATCTTGAAAATGGTGTCTTACCACTCCCTTTCAATTGTAATATTTGTAATTTGCCATCCTTATCCTTAATATCGAATAAATTGATAATTCTTCCATCCCCTAATTGTCCAGCAAATTGTCCAAATTGGAACCCTGCATAGTTGCTACTGTATGGGAATATATCTTGCGTATAGTAAACCTTTGAACCATCCAAAATATCATTCAAAGCTTGGTCAGCTTCTAATTGTAAATCATTCAGTGCAGATTGAGACACTAATAATGGCTTATAATGGGGTCTCTTTGTGGGTAATGTGAATGCAAAGTGGGACCCCGTTTGTAAAATACGCGGGGAATGGAATACTTTAAGTCTGTTTGGATCGTCTGCTGGGTGTGAATCGATAAAATTAATGGCTGCTGTAATAGATGGTAGATATTGTTGATCTGGAGTTAACTTCTTTATGAATCGGGAAGTTCCTGTCGATTTTATGGCATTTAGGATGGTCTGTCTGTCTGGCATCCTTCGATAAATGTGTATACCTTTCTCTATGTCGTTGTAGTTGGTAAATTGGTAAATTTGCAATTTTTTAAAGTTATTTCTATATCTAAACTTTTTTTGAAACACGACAGAGCATAAATAAATATATATTCCTTTGTATTCGTTATTTAATTCTTTGGTATTGATTCCATGTTTCATCGTTATTTTTTAAGGGTACCTTTGCGTACGATAATTCCAAAGTTTCAAAAATTAAAAATGACAAAGGATACAACTGTTCAAAAACATGTTGTGCCGATGGTATGGTCTGTCAGATATTTTAAGGTTATTAATTATACTTATTTCGTAGTGTAATTGTGTAATTGACTGATGCAAGTTTCATTTGACATTAAATTGAATATTTTTCCCTAATGTGTATTATTCCAGTCCAATCTTAATTGATTCTATTTTCCGGTATATGGATGCACATAAATATTATCAAAGAAAAAGCAGACTATTTTAAATATATGTTATGTGAGGCTGTAATCCATGCAACTTAGCTATATACAGAAAATTCCTTTATGTGTTAGGGAAGGGGGAAAAGGGTACAATTAACGATTCTTAAGGATTACTAATATGCCTGTTTTCTGGAATCTACTACCAGTGAAAAGCAATAAAATCATGACAATATACTTGCTTTTATGTTGTTTTTGAATTCATTTATTCTAGGAATTAAAAATACATAACTGGTGTTCAAAAGGTGCTAAGTGTGGATAAGAACGGTAGATTGAAGTATTCTAGTCTTCATATTATCCCTTTTGATAGTAGAAGAACGAAAAGGAATGAGAATCTTGTAGTAAAGGTTATTAATTAAGGGATTGGTCTAAACTAACAGTCAGCAGTGTTCTAGTTTGTGACTAGTACATAAATCCAAAGACTGTATATGACCCTTAAATATAGAATATGCATTATTGAAAACTATAAAAACGTGTATTAAATCGAATTTTAATGAATATATCTTGTTTTATTTTATTCTGTTTCAAAATATTTTTTAATATACCTTATTACATAGAGAAATTAAGCACATTAAGGAAATATTAAAACATGTCTAATCTATTAAACAAATTTACTGAAAAATTACACAGTCATAACGAGGAACAAGACAGTTCTCAACAAGGTCGCCAACAGAAGGACTCTCAACAAGGTCAACAACAATTCGGTGATCCTGGTAATTCAGGTATGATGAGAGACACCCAGCCAGGATCCTGGGGCATGAATGATGATGTCAATGATGATAATTTTAACAGTGGATCTACTGGCCAACAGCAACAACAAGGTTTCGGTGGGAATGAAGGATATGAAAATATATCACAACAGCAAGGTCGTGGTTATAACACTAGAAGTAGTGGTAGAAATGATGATATGAATATGGGCATGGGCCAAAATAGCGGTGATCAAAATATTGATGATGATGATGATCAATATATTTCTGGAAGCAAGGACAGATCTAAGAGAAGTGGTGGAAGACGCCAACAAGATACATCTAATATGATGAATGATGAGAATGATTGGTGACTATATCTTGTAGATGGATATTGACCACCACAAGCAGTTATTTCTTTATTTCATTCTCTCTTTCAGTTTCTAATTAACATTTTATCTTCACTACGAATTATTTTCTTTTATTTACTACAGCCTCTCTAACTCAGGTGTTTGTCAATGCATCTTAGTTGCTATATTTTATCTTTTATTTTATGTTTGGTATTGGAACTATATACTACTCTATATTAAATTATTTGTTTTAAATATATATCCTCTTCTTTTTAATGAATGGAACTTGGCACTGATTAAGCTCTATTGCTGGCTGAATATTCACATTATTGGGTAAGTGTGAATTTTCCTATCGTATTCGATAAAAATATGACCCGTTATACTACCATCAGTTTTGATTTATACGACGTATAAATTATTTCTAGTAAGTTGACCTGTAGCTGTGTGAAGTGATCTAATTTTACAACCAACCGGAATCATGATATATAGCAAGCAAATGAATTCCAAAGATTGAAATGGTGATATTCGGATACTATAACAACATAAGACCAATATTCTATATGCTTTGCTTTCTCTCTTTTAGTGTGGTAATACTATTTAGTGCCTATTGTATAAAAGTGGTGCATTTTTCCAAAGCAGTTGTCCGATTTAATATTTTACACGAAAGTCGACTGTTCCTTATTTGTCTGCTGCTACTGCTGCGACAACAACAACAGTAGCACTATATATTTAAAAATACCATATTAAATAACTCAAGTGAAAGAGTGAATAAGACTGCTTTACTCTATTTTTATTATAAATATTAGAATATTCATCCTTTAGTGTTGTCATTCGTTGTTACTACTGGTTTTTTTTCTAACGTCAAGATTCAAGGTACCAAGATTTACAGAAAATGATGCGGTTAACCATGCCAAGAGGCCCATATAAACCCTTGAAGATAAGATTACTTATAGAACCCTCAGCTCTCAATCGAGTACAATTAAACTGTAAGTTTCATACAAGTCATATGTTATGCAATCACAGCAATAAAAAATTATCAGATTCATCAAAAGGGTTGCAAAGAGATTCAAAACTAGAAAATAAGCAACCTTTATGGAAGGCAGATCCAAAGCTTCAAAAATTCGCTCAAGATTTAACTAGTGATAATCAACATGTTCATCTTCGTGAGTCTGAAACAGAACACAATGATTCATTTAATTTAGACTCATCAGAACATATTCTGGGAAGGAAGGAACCTATTAGCGCACAATCACACTCTAATTCTCATTCTCATTCGCATTCGCATTCGCATTCTCACATGGAGGCGAATCCATTATTAGTAGCAAATATAAAAGAGATTAAGAAAAATCCTGGTGTACGAATTACATGGATAGGTCTATCGATTAATGTCGGTATTGCTTTAGGTAAATTTACAGGTGGTATTGTTTTCCATTCTCAAGCATTACTTGCTGATTCGATCCATGCAGCAAGTGACTTGATATCAGATATCCTAACATTAATGTCTGTTAAATTGGCTGCCGATAAACCAACAAGGGATTTTCCATACGGTCGTGGTAAAATTGAAACAGTAGGTTCGTTAGGTGTATCTACTATACTAACTATGGCTGGTATTTCCATTGGTTGGAGTTCATTATGCGCTATTGTGGGTCCGATTGTTCCACATACCATATTGGAATTGATATCCACCTATATTGGGTCTGGGCACACACATTCGCATTCGCATGTTGTACCTGAAGGTGTAACAAATATTAATGCGGCATGGATTGCTGGAGGTTCGATTGTTTTAAAAGAATGGATTTTCCAAGCTACTAAGAAAGTGGCAATAAAGACAAACTCAAGTGTTTTGATGGCAAACGCGTGGCATCATAGAGTTGATTCGATGACATCCCTAGTAGCCTTGGTTGCTATCTTGTCGAGTCATTTCTTTAACGTACAGTCATTGGACGCTGTTGGTGGTTTATTGGTGTCAGGTTTAGTAATGAAGACCGGTGGCCAAGGTATATATTCATCCATTAAAGAGCTAATTGATCAATCATTAGCCCCTACTGATCAGCGGTATATAAAGGTCGAGACAGTAATCAAAGATAGTCTAGGGAAATTGGTCTCAAACAATAATGCCGAGCGCCCATACTCGGTTAAGGAATTAACAGTACTGTCATCGGGACCAAATTTACGTGTTAATGCAGTTTTAGAAGTTCCTTTACAAAGATGGGATAATGTGGTAGGAGTTAAGGAATTAGAAAACGTTTCAAGCTATCTAACTAATGTTGTTCAAAAAAACATTACCAATGTTTGTAAATTAGAAGTACAGTTTGTTGAAGAAAATGGGTCAACTCTAAAAAATGAAGAACACCATACACATACCCATTAACATGGCTACTTCCGTAAGCGTACCTTTACAGAATACGCTTACTTACAATGATCTAGTTGGCCACCATTATACACATGTCCCACACTCCGGGAAAACAGTTTAGTCTATGTAAATAGATAGATATATAGATATAAAATAAAATTACTGCCAATTAATTTCAAGAAAAGGTTCCTCTTTCCTATTTTTACATTAGCGTTTGCTTGCAAATAGCCACAACGCACTACTACTCCATTTGGCTTGAGCATTAATTTATATTTCACGTGATCAAACGACTCTATTCTTGAATTTTTCAGTTTTCCCGTTTGAAACCGAACATAGTGAAAATCTAATTCACGACCTCATATCGTTGCTGGAATTCAAAACACGAAACTGTATTTGACAATACTATTAGAACTTTTAATCTGTTAAATTAATTGTTAACCATACATATATTTGGAAGTTTTAGCTTGAATATTTTAGTTTAATCGTTCACCCTTTAAATTTGAAAATTTAAAATTTGAAAATATAAATTAAGGATTACAAAATTTAAACTAGCATAATGTCAGGTTTATCTACCGTCTATGGGTCAAATGTTATTGCTATTTTGGCTACTGTAGGTATAACTACTCTACTTTCAGTATATCTTATTACATATTTGCTTTCACATTCGCCAAGAGAACCTTACCCTGAAGAGTTAGAATATATCACAGTCAATGAAAAGGGTGACCATATAAGAAAACCTTTGCCAACTGTGGCTGAAGGTAATATAAAACTATCTGTCGTTGTACCAAGTTATAATGAAACTGATAGGATATTGACAATGTTGAAGGATGCAATTGTCTATTTACAAGAAGCTATGCCAAATGAATGGGAAATTGTAATTGTCGATGACGGTTCTTCTGATGGTACCTCTGGTTACGTTTTAAAATTATCGAAGGATGAATTTCATCTCACACCTGGTCAGTTGCGTGTTATCAAATTCACAAAGAATAGAGGTAAAGGCGGTGCTGTGAGACAAGGTCTATTGCATATTCGCGGTAAATACGGTTTGTTCGCAGATGCTGATGGGGCTAGTAAATTTAGTGATGTAAAAAAACTAATTGGCAAGATTCAAGAATTAGAAGCTAGTTCAAGAAACAAATCTAACCCTACTATGGTGATTGGTTCAAGAGCGCATATGGTTAACACCGAAGCAGTCATCAAACGGTCATTTATTAGGAATTGTTTAATGTATGGTTTCCATTCTCTGGTCTTTGTATTTGGTATTAGGTCGATTAATGATACACAATGTGGTTTCAAACTATTTAATAGAGAAGCAATTGATCTTATTTTTCCGTACATGCATACTGAAGGATGGATATTTGATATTGAAATTTTATTATTGGGCCTTTGGAAGAATATTAAGGTTTGTGAAATACCTGTATCATGGCATGAAGTTGGCGGTTCAAAGATGGACCTTGCTATCGATAGTTTGATGATGGCTAAAGATTTAGTAGTGATTAGGATGGCATATATATTAGGAATCTATAAAGCTAACGAAAAAAGTTGAATAATTCAAGAAATGGCATGGTTTAAAAATTAGAGAACTGTTTTATAATCAGCTTTTCGTTTTTGTATAAATATTCATTATAGATTATTGATTTTGGTATTTATTAAAGTAGCATTTTATGTAGAGGACTATTTAATATTACAGCATCTAATTATTTTCTCATAATACTGTATATACTTATCTCATTAAATATATTCAATATTTATATCATACTGGAATTTCAAAAGGAGAGTAAAAAGACTATTTTAACACTTCATAAATATACAATTCTATAACCGTATTACTTCTTCTTACCTTCAAAAATTTCATATGACAACGACGTTAGTTTTCTGCGAATAATTGTACCATTATTTAAGAATGTTCTGATTATTGACGCATATTCTTTACTATCAACAGTTATACTATCAAAAGCATTTAATAGGGCAGGTGTGTTTATTTCTAGTTCTATTTCATGAGTTACTTCTGTATGTCTTCCTTTTACACCTTGATTATGGTTTTGAACTTTCGTTATATCAATTCTGGTACAAGAATCATTATGAATATAACTAATACGATCTTTGGTTCTTTCACTCACAGGAGTTTGTGATTGGTATTTTTCTGGTGGATCGTTTTCAGGTACCGGAAGTTCTAAGTTTATTGAGATTTTAATATCATAACTATCCTTTGGTGAAAATAATAATAATTGGGCAACATGCCTCTTTTCAATAAATTGGCCAACACGGCCAGTCTTGATATCAGTACTCATTCTTAAAAATCTTGGCCTTTGGGTCGAAAGACCAACTCTATATACAGAATCTTTGGTTTCGGATTCAATAATACTAAATTTATCAGAGTTTTCATTTAATTCACTAACACCACGAATATATTTATTTAATTCATTGAAAAGTACTTCATCGACATTTGGAGTTAAATGGGCATCCATTTCAGTGAATACAGCTTGCGAAGATATTGGTGGCGAAACACGCTCTGGACTTTTTGAATCAATAAGTAAACCAAATTTCATTTCTAATTCAATAAATTGTCTTAAATCTGGTGCAATGGAATGGACTGTTGCATAAACCCAATCCTGGACTGATTTAGTTAAGTCATCATCAGGGATGATATTTAAAAATGATGGGTCGACTTTAAAACTTTTCGTATCTATATTTTGTAATGCATTGACGGTTGGCTTCCATTTTTGAGCCCATATTGGAACAGTTTTGTATTTATTTGGTTTAGATGTCGATGATATTTCATTCAGGACCTGTAAATCTTTCTTAATATTATTCCTCTTAGATTCAGAAGACATTTTTTCTTCAAAAATATTATTTACTGAAGATACAGATTTCTTGTCATTGTTTGCTTTCTTTGTCTTTTCCCTTTCAGTGTCAGTCTTATTAAGATTTTCTTTGTTAACCTCTTTAGGTTCTTCTTTAGATTCTTCTTTGGGCTCGTCTTTAACTTTCGCATTCTCTGTACTGTCATTAGCCAGTGTTTCCTTAGTTTGGGTTTCAGATTTTGTGTGTAGCTTTACAACTGTCTCCTTTGCCGGGCTAGCTTCCTTCTTCTTTTGCGGAGAATTTCTATCTTGTTTATCGTAATCAAATGCCATTCCTGAATCGAAATTAATTTCACCATTGACCTCTATATCATCATCGGTATCGGTTTCATCATTTTCATTATTCAAACTGATTCCAGTATTACGAGAGCCAACGCTTGAGGTCATGCTGTGTATACTTACCTCACTCTGAACTGTTGAGGGCGGGTTACTTTGCTTGACTGGTTGTCCTACGGTTTCCTTCTGTTCGTGATTTAATACTGTATTTTCATCGTTTTTATCACTGACAGAAGGAGTATCATTTGTATTCGTAGTAAATGAAAAGTCTTCTGTATCTTCACTATTATTTATGTCTGCAATTCCAATTGATGTTTTCCTACTTACAGGTTGTATATCTTTAATCTTTTCATTATCATAAAGATCCTCACTTATTTTTTGTAATTTAATTTTATCATTCTCATCATGGTTGACCAAATCGTCTAAAGAAAGGGCACGCTTAGGCATTTATAAATGGTGGAGTGGGAATTCAGTTGGAAACTCTGTTATGTACACGTTTTCAATGCTAGTTGAAGTTCTTTATTTTACTTTATATGTTTGTTTGAAACTGCATGTACTCTAAAATAAATAGAGATGTTTTTCAGTAAATTTCAAGTATTGGTGATATTTTACCGACTTTGTCAAAATTAAACCTACCTAGTACAAATATTTATCACGTCCCACGAATATGATTTCATATTGGATAAAACATCTTATAATGAAGATGTTATTGAAACGCATCCGTGTATTCCTTTGTTTTTGAAGGATTAAGTAAATCAATCGAGCTGTAATGACTTCAGTAAGATAGTACATCCCAGGCATTGGCTGTCTCGGAATCAAAAATTTAAGTTGAAATGAGATAATCGGTGATGGCAGTTGAGAAATGCTTATGATAGGCCTATAACTATATATATATATTAGTCATTGGTTATCTATTGTAGAAATAAATAATGCCAAAAACTGTTTATTAATTAATCTTCCCAACTTAAAATATTAAAATGCTTTTATATGACTGTTAAAATAATTCCTACAGATTCAAATGGTTTAAAATATTTAAGCATTGTGTAGCACCTATTAACAACGTCGTTATACAGTGCATATTCAAACAATTAGTGGTATTTTATATAGTTTTTTTATTAATGTATCAGAAATTAATAGTTTGATGATTTTTAGAAATACTTACTGAATAGATAATCTCTGTCATGATTTATCAAATCTGTTGTCTAAAACTTTATAGTAAGTAATAAATGCATGAACCCATAATTTCTAGCTTTCTAAGGAATATTGGATAATGAAATTCAATAGCTCTCGTTTTGTTTTCTGTTTTTTAAATTGAGTAAAAATTAAAAGAGTGTATGTATATGTATTTTCAATCATAATCACCTGTCATATAAAATATTATTACCTTAATAGTTTTCAAATTTTTGAACGTATACAAATTCTTGTTACTATAAAAAAGATGATTAAGAAAATGTAGATAATTGACTTGTCCGTTATGATTTTATCTATTGTATTTTTATTTATTTTATTTAATGATTATTTGATAATAAATAATTTACGTTATGTTTAGCGTTATATGAATATAGTTCAGATTTGTTGTCCATAGTGTTACCATTGTTATGAACTGGGCTTTCATTAGTTCTGTCAAGTATGGGAATATTATTATTGTTATTATTGCTATTATAGGGTTTTATATCATTTTTGTTTTGTTTCTCTTGTGGATCTGCCTTGACGTTCGCTGTATTCTTCATGCTGGGTATCAATGGAGGTGTTTCGCTATTATGGAATATTATTCCAGGGGGTTGGGGAGCTAGAGAACATTGCGGTAATGTTGGTGTTGTGTTGATACTATCATGATGACTGTCTGTGGTATTGAATGCCAATGGTTGCTGGTGTGTTTGAGAGGGTAGTGGCAACAGTGTTACTTTTTTCTTCATAAAGTCAGCTTCTTGAAATGCAGATATATTTTTGGGTGGTTGGGGGCTACTATGCGAATTGTATAGATAACTTGGTAGTATTGAGTCAGTTACTGGAACTGGATCTATATGTTGTTGATATTGCTGTTGTATTCGCTGCTGTTGGTGGTTTTGATGCTCAATTTGTGGTTGTTCTACTTCATATTTGTTTTCATCCATGGTGTGTAATCTTGGAATCATGATATTGGAGCTTGCCATATGTAATTGTGGATTCTTTTGTTTAGTTAAGGTTTTGAATATATTATTCAATATATCCGATTCATTGTGGAACTTGATGTCCTTATGCTGCGGTTTTGATATTGCCTTAACCATTGGTTTTGAGTGTACGGAATCCCTATGCTGTTTTAAGTTATCAATTCTACTAAAATATTTCAGACAGACTTCACATTGGAACGGTTTTTCACCTGTATGTTTCCTTATATGTCTAGCTAAATGTTCAGCCCTTGTGAAGGCCATTTTACAATTTTTATATTCTGTACATTTGAAAGGTTTTTTCTGGGAAGTATACTTATGCTTAACAGATATCTTAGTTGGAGTCATAATGATAGGGGACTGAGAGGTTAAATTTTCAAGTTGAAGTTGAATGTGTGAGTGAGAGGAGAGAAGACCAAATAATTGATTGGTTTAGTTTATTAATAGATATTTGTAGTCTGGATAATACTAAAGGAAAAAAAGTCAGGAAGCAATAAAAAATTTTGAATAATGACTTAGTCTTAGATTTGTACGTTCCAGCATTCAATAATATCGTGGATATGATTAGTTACACTTAATATAATTAGAGTGGCATCCAGAGATGGATTATTAAATGCTCCAAAGATAAATAAAAACAAAAGTGAGGCAGCTATAATATTTTAAAAATGAATCCTTCGTTTGAAAGATATATATAAGTATGTTTATTTATATATTAAATTAAAGAGGTTACTAATGGAAAAAGGAAACAAAAGTTAACCATCAAACAGATAACCTTTAACGTTTTTAATTCAGTAGCCCTGTATATGTGTGTATGTGTTTAACAGCATTCAAACACCGATAGACATGTTACCCACATATGATAGAAAGGATCGAAAGTGGGATTAATAATTCATAATTTTAATAAATTCAAGAAAGACGAAACAGGAGAAGGGAAGAGAAGCAAAAAGAAGAGGTGTAGCAAAAGATATAATTATTATTGGGTTTGCCTATGGGAACGTACGTACGGTACTCGCTCGATGTTTTCCCTCAAGATCTACTTAGCTAAAGGAATATTTCAAATTAAAATCGTTTGAGTGTAATTTATTTTGCTGTTGTAGTTATTGCAGTGTTTTAGCGGAGGGAATATCGCCTGTGCGATCTCGAGCATTGGTTTTCTGAAGGAAAGCAAATCGCTCTACTATTTTGTTTAGTTTTCTCGAGGGAAGCAAGGAAGGGATTGGGACTGCAGCCTCCTGAATGTAGAAGTTTCTGACTAAATCACGCACAAGTAAGCAAGTTACATAAGCCAGTGTTTGTTAAGGGGTCACGCACACAATATTAAGGAAACATTTAAATCTAAGTGGAGTTTTTGAAAAAGAAAAAGAAGGTACACAGTACAGAGCTCATACCACAGTTGGAAAAAGGTGTTAAATTGTATTTATATATAAGAAACACATACAGAGCACTACGTCCTCCGAGGAAGTGTAAGTAATTGTTTCAATCAGCATGTTGAGAATCAATTGTTGGATATATCTTGACCCCCAGAAACACACTCTTTCAAATTTTGCTACAGCGGAACTGACGACTGCTTAGCTAATTTAACTTTTTATTTTTATTTTTTCTCATAATAAAATATTGCTCTGTTGTCCTCAACTGTGCAAGAAAGAAAGACAAGAATTGGCCAAATACAAATTCCCCCTCAAAAAAGTCCAAGATTATTGATACTAAACTACACTTGGTGCTAATGATTTGTTTTTACATAGAATAAATCCGAAGTAAGCCAAGATTAATTTGAATGGAGTGTGTTCTCCTTAAACTTTAATCCATGTTCATATTGATATTGTTATTATTGTAGTTTTCCTCCCTGCAGGACCCGGTCTGCCCAGTCCATAGCAATTGCTGAATTTCATTTTCGTCTTGCTTTGTAATATTTCCAATAACCATGGAAAAGCAATTGGAAGGCAACTACCGTCTGTACGCTACAGTTGTTGTTGCAGCTGTCCTCTGCGGAAAGTTTCAAGCAGTAAAGCAAGAAAAACAAAACACGCATATGGAATAACCGGTGTACAAACAATGTGAATTTCGCGGGTTTGTCGCTGTTGTGGTTGGTTTTGTGTCCGCCTACCTGCCTGGCTTTCTGCCTGGCATTTACCAACCTTCCCGCCTACCCTCGCCACCCTCGCCCTGGCTCTAGAACCGACCTGCATGAAAATCCGGTTACCGTCATGGATACCGGTCTTTTCACGGTACAACAACGATTACATCACACGAACACATCTCCTCTCATCTTTTCTTTCGTCGCTATGTAAATATGTGTTCTTTTCTTGCCATTGAGAATCCTATTCGAAAACAACGCAAACTCCTGTGATATTCAGACGACTGATACTTTAATTAATCCAGCTGGTTTTCAAGTGTTTGGTTTATACTGGCCGAAATTCTCGAGTCAATCTAAATCATGTGTGAGCCAAAAAATACATTAATCGGAAATTGCGCTTGATACCGGAAAATACTTATGATTTCCTAAAAGGGGTCGCATTCTTCAGGACCGGCAATATACGGAAACATCATATTGCTATTTGATTGGATGAGGGGATGTTATAAAACTGTTCACAAACAAACAAACAAGGGATGAGATGGGGATAAGATTGTATAATCTTTTCAGGCATACAGGAAAGAAGGGGAAGGGGTTAAAGGGTTTAATAGTTTGCCTTGTTTTTAGTATTATTTAACCTTCGACGTTTCTTTAAACAGGGCACATTTCCTTATGTAATGGATGTTTCACTATATGATTTCACATAACGGGAATTACAAGCATCTCCTCTCAGTTACAACAATTATTTCCCTTTTTGTCTCCTTTGTTTTTTTATTTTTATTATCTCCGTACAGAAAATAGTACGTAGAGTGTCTATATACAAGGGAACAACTAAAACCATAAGTAGTATTTATGTTATAAACTATAATCAATATCTAGATTTATAAATTTAATATTATGAAAGTCTCAAATTTAAAGTAACTATTTCTTCGTAGAAACAGCTACGGCTACAGATTGGAACTCATCATGAGAAATCGATACCTTGATACTTGAAATACCGGCTTTTTCAGCTTCTGCTTTGGCAACGCCATGTAATAACACTTCAGGACCGTTTCCATTAACTCTAGTAATTTCAATATCCTTTAATGGTGCGCCAGCTCCTCTCGACTCAACACCTAATGATTTAAACACAGCTTCCTTAGCAGACCAGGTCCCTGCAAATGAACTTTGTACACTTCCTTGTCTCTTACAATGTTTGATTTCATTCTCAGTAAAGTTACGCTCAATAAAGGTATCGTTGTCGATATTAATACTACTGATTAATTCTACATCAACACCCACGCTACTCTTACTACTGCTGCCAGAAGAACCAGAACCAAGTGCTTCCTTAGTCAACTCATTTAAAATTCTAGCTGTCTTCTTGTCACCCTTACTGGTATAACTTCCCTCGTTTTGGATTGACTTCTTAGTGAAGATTAAGCTATCTTTGTTTTTCTTATCGTTGCTTACACGTGCTAATGGATCCAAGTAAACTTTCTCCTCTAATTCATCAGCATATGGAGCATGTTCCTTACTGACAAATAATTTATTATGAACCATACCATTATGGAAGTACTTGTAAGCAGATCTCTCCCTAGCAACTACACTCTTAACATAAGCATCATATCTTTCTTCATCAATGGCGGCATACAAGTAATCTGGATGAACAACAATAGCTTGAGCACCCTTTTGACCGAAACCAAACGATGTGATGGAAACGGCTTTAATACCATTGGTTCTTAATGATTTAGATGGGTATAACACATATTCAAATTGTTCCAACAATTTATCGATGTTATCAGCATTACGGTTACCTGGAACAATACCACTGTTCAAGATTTGAAGTGCACCATTTAACATCCATGCACCGGCAGCACCCTTTGGATGACCAGTTAAGTATTTTTGGAATACACCAATAACTGGATTACCTTCAGATCTACCCAAATGTCTCATCATTTCATTGATTGTGGCAGATTCATTCTTATCGTTTGCCTTTGTAGATGTACCATGGAATGAAGCAACACCTAAGTCATCAATGGTTAAACCATAGGTAGCCAAAGCACCTCTTAAAGGAGCAATACGTGGATCGTTCTTGTAAAATTCATTACCCCATTGCAATTGAGCAGCCTTCAATTGTCTCTTAGCTTCGTTATTGATCTCCTTAGTACGCTCAGTGTAGAATTCCTCGTGGTCTTCAGTTGGGATTCCCTCGGTTTCATATCTCAATAATTCAATTTCATTCTCAGTCCATTCCTTGATTTGGCTCTCACGAGCAACTAATTGACGTTTTCTGTATTTGATATTCAACATTGGAGTAGGGAACTTTAGATTACCATGATGTTCTCTAGCAGTAGTCAAAATACCCTTACCTGGTGCAGGAACAGATCTACCAATTTTATCAGTTGCAGTGGATGTTAAGGCAACAATACCATAGATTGGAACACCCATCTTTAACGCCAAGTCAGCATTCATGATAACTTGAATACCAGCACCTTGGGCTTCCATGAAACCAGAACGTGTGGTGGTAGCTGGTCTGGACATCTCAGCTGGAGTACGGCCATGTTCAAATTCTTCCAAAGTGTTGGAAGTAGCCTTCATATTACCGAATTCATAAGAACCTTCCTCTTGGAAATCATCATAACCACCAACAATACAGATCTTGGCTTTACCAGATAATAAAGTTTCAACACCAATGTCAACAGATTCAACAGCTGTGGCACAGGCACCAACTGGGGTCTTGATTGGACCTGATGAGGAGATTAATAACATATTAACCCAAGCAGACATAGTATTGATGAAAGATTCCTGTAAAATATCGTTTTGAACAGGTTCATCCTTATAACGTTCTTTAAACATGCCACGTAACGCAGAAACACCACCCATACCGGAACCAGAACAGTTACCGACTTCAGAAACATGTACATATTTATACATTTCATATGGGTCAGTTAGACCAGAAGCAATAAAGGCTTCGACAACTGAAACTAAAACGTATAGCGTAATTGGGTCAACTTGGGAAATGATATCATCCGAGATACCGTATGTCTTAGCATTCCAACCAGTTGGGATTTGACCTGCAACTAAACGATCAAATCTAAGAGCCTTTGGAACAAACAAAGTGGCACCCTTTAATAATTTAACTGAGTATTCACCAGATTCTTGGATTTCAAAGATATCAACCTTATCACCATGTTCATGTTTGAATTGATCAGCAGTTTCTTTGGATGTTTCAAATGGCTCCATATCCTCTTCAACAATAATTTCTTGGATCATATGTTTCTTTTCTGGATCATAACCATCAAATAATTCAGGTTCAATTAATCTAATACCAGCATGATCTAAAATGTATGGTTCATATTTAGCCTTCACATCCTTATCGTCAACAGGTTCGTTTGTGGAAGCATCAACCCAACCACTGTATGGACGACCCTTTAAGTTACCGTTGTGATACTTAATTAATCCCATAATCCAAGCCATTTCAATACAACCTTCCAATGAAAATTCACCCTCGGCTTCCATTTGCCATCTAGTTCTCGAAGAACCCCATGGACCAACTTCGGAGAAACCAGTAACGACAATAACTTTTTCCAAATCTAGTAAGCCTTGTAAATCTTGGGAAGTAATCTTTTTGATTTCGTTATAAGGTTTCAAACTTGGGAAATTTAATTGAATGTTTGCCTTTGGTTGAACTTCAACCTTTGTGTATGCAGCATCAGCATTTTCACCATTGACAACCTTGTGTTCAAGTGCAGCTTCAATAGAAACAGCTTTTCTAATTTCAGATGTCTCAGTTAAGTCGCTACGTAACTTACGGGTGAATTCCTTCAAATCCTTCAAGTATTGTAAACCACCATTCAAATCAGCCATAACTGGAGATTTTTGACATAATTGCACAACTTCTGGCGATAATAATCCTAATAAATTGAAAGCCATCTCCTTTTGGGAAAATGTACGAACACCCATCTTTTCAATACCTTCAGCAATAATGTTATTTGCACTCATTAGGCCGGTACCTCTAGTCCAACCAATAATAGCACCACAAATGGTTAATTGATCAGCCCATGACTCTGAATGCCACCTGTTAAATAAAGTTTCTAAGGATAATTTAGATTCAGAATATAAACCATCACCACCAAAAGTACCATGGTTTGGAGACATTGGTAAAATGACTTGGGCAGGTCTAGTTTCGATACCCCTAGCAGATTTTTGTTTCTTAACACAACCCATAATTCTCAAGATGTTAGTCATCATGATTCTATGAGCAAACTCAGATTTGGAATCAATATTTTCTAATTCAATGCCATTTTCTGGGATCGCAGCGAATGGAATAATAGCATCTAAATCCCATCCTAAACCACCATTCTTTTCATCGTCATAAATATAATCAATTAAAGCTTCAACATCTAATTTGGATGCTTGGTTAAATGGAACAACGATTAAAGTAGAGCCCTTGGCACCATACTTGGCGTAAACAGATTGGAAATATTCTAAAGTAGTCTTTGAGAAACTATAAGTGGTCAAAATAACTTTAGCACCACCTTGTAACAAACCTTGTAAGATTTCACCGCCAATGGAACCTTTACCGGCACCAGTGACTAAGACGTATTTGTCCTTGAAGGTGATACCATTGATGGCAGCCTTTTCTAGACCATCTAAGAAAGATTCAGATAATTGACGATCATACGACCATGCACCACTTGCTAATTTAGTTTTTAAATGTAGGAATGGGACAGTTTCTCTTGGGATACTGGAAGAAACTGTCTTTGTGATGGCAGATTTACTCGATAAAGAGGCAACTTCCTTAGTAGAGTCCTTATCCAGATCATCGTCGACAACACCAGCTAGCTGGGTGGTTTGGGTAGAATCAATTTCTTTTGAATTTTCCAAGAATTTAACCAACTTGCTGTACAATTGTTCAAATTCTAATTTAGTTGAATCAGAAACAGCATGGGTAGAAGCTTGTGCATTAATAGCCTTGTAGATACGTGTCAAATCTTCGTCAATAGTTGGCTTAGATTCTTTAGTTAAGGGACCACCTAGAGCCATTTCTTGAACATATTGAGACAATTTTCTCACTTTTTCTCTTGGGGCTTCAGTGTATTTAATGTTACCATTCTTATCAATCGCAGTTGCTGGACCAGTTGGCATGGAGATATCTTTATAAACAGGATCAACATCTAAAACCATCTTACAATTGTCAATTAATTGTTCACCTAAAATCTTGACTAATTCGTAGTTCTCACCTCTTGAAACTTCAGTACGAGATACATGGTATTCCATGAATTTGATTAAAGCTTCGTTGGATCTATTCATAATGTTGATAGCCTCGGTGACAACTTCCCTGTCGACATTCTTCAATACACCATGAATTATTTCAAAGTATAAAGATAATAGAGATTGCTTAGCCCAATTCCAAGAAGAATCAAAAATTCTAGCTTTCTTCCTTGAAAATGCGGTATCTAAACCGTTAATATAGAATTCACCTAATTCTTGAGTTAAGAAATCCAATTGCGATTGTAACTCTGCAACAGTATCCTTTTCCTTTAAGAATTTTCTCTCACCACTACTCAAGTCCATCTTCAAGTAACGAGCAAGGACTTGTAATTGTTGACGAGCCAAGACCTTATGATCTTTAGTTAATTCATCAAAGGCAGCAGCATCAATAGTTGCACCTCCAGCAGCACCAGCACCAGCACCAGCACCACCACTAGCAGTAGCAGATGCGGCAGATAGATCAATACCAGCTATAGCAGCATACTTTTGAGTCATTGAGTCTAAGAAAGCTTTTGCTTCAGCGTCGGAGCCTAGACGAGCAGCTGGTTCGTTAGATAATGCAACTAATAGAACTGAATCTTGTCTGCCTGAAGGTAAACCCCAACGAGTTTGCAAATACTTTCTAGCAATGGTAATAGTGAAACCACCAGGCATCTTTGAAGAAATTAATCTTGATAATAGAGAACTTGACTGTTTACCTAGAGTACCAGGGAAAGTATCTTGGAAAATTTCGGCTAACTCTTCTAATGGAGTATCTTCTGGTTTTTCTGGTGTGGTACCAAATTCTTTACCTAAATCACCAAGAATTTCATTCTGAACAGTAGATTTACCACCTACTAAATCCTTGATTGTCTTTGACATTGGAATGGAGTCTAATGGCTTTTTCAATTTTTGTGCAACTAAGACGTGTAACAATAAGCTTGCAGTAACGGGAGCATCAGCTATTTCTGCTACTGGACCTGATGGAGCTGCAGCAGGAGCTGCGACAGGGGCTGCAGCCGCAGCTTGGGCTGGATTTGTTTCTGGTGCAGAACTGCTTTCTTCTGGTGCATCAGGAGCTTCAGTAGAAGTTAATTCAGATGGGTCCGGAGTGTAGTAAATCTCTTTTGAATCCTTAGAGTAGCATAAAACATCTCTTTGCAACGACAAAGCTGCATCGTATGATTCATACTTATTTTTCAAGGTTCTTTGGGCCATACCAGCTAAAGTTGGTGAAGGACCAATTTCAACAACTCTTTCAGTGTTGAAATCTTTCAAGAAAACATCTTGAGTCTCAATCCATCTAACTGGAGAAGCAAATTGGTAAGCTAGCAACTCAGTTAGCAGAACATGAGCCAATTCTTGCTCAACTTCGGGTTTCATAACCATATTTTAATTCTGTTTAGTGATTTCTATTTCCTTAATAGAGTAAGTCTAATTACAATTGCAGAATTGTTAAGTTTCTAGATTCTATTTGAAATTAGAATGCAGAAGAAAAGAAATGCACAGCAATACAAGATATGTCTCACTCTGTGTATATATATATATATATATCGCAAAGAACAATAACAGTTGGATTGAATTGTCAATGGCAGTTGTTGAATTTCTCGACCTTCGATTTTGTTGGAAGTCCTACTGTTACGCAATCTTGTTTAAGGTAACAAAACGGTCTTAACGCGGTGACTATCTGTATGTCAAATCACCGCGAAACGAATTCACATGCGAAAAATTTTGTTGAGTTGCAAACTTTTCACATGCACACGTTACAAGCCCCAACAGTACAGAAAACAGTGATTCGTCGTAAATGATGCTTACTGAAATAAATGTGAAAACAATGCAAAAATTTTATATAAATACAACCATGGAAAACGAATATAAAAGGTACTCCTAATATTGATTACGATTTCTTACTGAAAGGCACTACTCGAACAAATAGAATACTGCAACAGTCCAATATTGTAATGTAATCAACTACTGTGATCAGTATTTTGACAATCATCGATGTAAAAGGTAGTGATAATCTTATCACATATAGTTATAGAAATAGCTTACTTTTACCAGCATTGATGTTGAAATCAGAGGTTCCAGTTTGTTTGATTTTGTTCTGTTCTGTTCCGTTTTATTATTACCCAAAAACTACTAAAGCCTTTCTTCTAACCACTATTGCTTTATTCTTTTTTTAGATTAAGTGATGTCTTTTTAGGACCTATTACCGTGGTTGCGACCACACCAATAGTGTTCATATCCCAACGGTTATTATAGAAAACTTGTTTTTGGAAAACCAAATATTTGCCCTTTTTCCACCCTAATTTGTATTTACATGAGTTTTACTATTTATTGTTTACAATTGCAAGATTGGGACTATTTATTAAGGGATACATCTATATATTTATGTATCATTGCTATTTTGAGCCTGTATTTATATTCTTATCGTAAGTGATTGAAGCTCATTCGCATTTAATATTGCATAATTAAGGACATAAACAATAAACTTATCTTGAAGCAATCACAAATTAAAAGTATTGTAATATATTATAACACAAGTTAACTGTTGGCTAATATTTCTGTGTTCTGTCAATTCTCTTTTTTTTTTGAATCTTTATTGATATTTTCTTTGTTATCATTAATATATATTTTTAAAATCAAAAGGAGTCTTATGAAACTTCAAAACAACAACAAATATATATATAATATTATTAATATTCTGACAAGATTTCATTAAAGTGAGTGTTTATGCCAGACATTCTCACCTTCCCTTCAATAAAACTGGATATTTAAATAGAAAAAATAATCACGGTAAACAGAGAGATAGATAGGTTTACATTAGCAAAATACATAAACATATATATATATACATACGAATATTGGATTTGCTTCTTCTTGTTAAAGGATTAATATTTAATATAATGTAAAATAAAGTAAAATAAAATAAAATAGGATAAAAAAATAATAGGAGTAAAATAAAATAGAAAAAGGGAAAATAAAATCATATTAATAGAAAAAATCAATAAAATATTGGGAAAATAGTTCTTGTTGGTAGTACTTTAAACAAAGAATGATAGTGTATAATTCATTTATATTTCTCATTGTTTCAACGATCGACGGTTCTATAAGAATAGCAAATACAATTAATGAAAAACAACAATCATTGAATATACAACCTACCTATCTTTTCTTGTCTCAACAACTGATGGGACAACAACAACAACAACGATAATGGCGAAGACAACAAATAAGATAATCCAACATCTTATCTTGTTCTTTCTTGCCTTTCTTGCACTCTTGACTGCTTTATTTGTATGTCCAACACCTTGTTCGACATCTTGTTGTGCGTTTTCAACATTCTGATCAATAACTTCAATATTTTCTTGTTGTTCAATGACTAATTGTTCCATATCATTAAATAATTGTGTTAATTCTGCCATTGTTTTTTCTAATTTCAATAATTCTTGGTGTCTGGCTTGAACTTCAGCTAATGCAGTTTTGGCTTCACCACGTCTATTAGCATTTAATAATGCTTGTGAGAAGATTTGTTGTCCACCGACATCGTTAATTGCAGCGTCAACTTCATCTTCTGTAGCTTCTGGTTGAATGATCATGTACTGTCTCTTTGCCTGTTCTTTATTTTCTTCTTTATAGTTTGAATCAATAATTCTATAGTCTTGGATTAATTTCAAGAATCTTTGTCTTGAATTTTCTGCTTGGGCTTGTTTATTTGTATCATGGATACCAGCTTGTTGAGCATTCTTGATATCGGTTTTCAATTGATATTGTAAATCTGAAGCCTGAGAAACAAGATTATCTAGTTGATGTCTTATTTCCATTTCTTTGTCCTCACTAACTTGGGTCAAAAGATTTTTATGTAACGAATCTATATTATTGATAATGTTTTCATATCTATCTAAACTTTGATTAATACCGTTAATTTGGTTCATAAAAGTGACAAAATCATTTGATTCAGAATCATTAACACGGGTATTTGTATTTGTGGTATTCTTATAATCTAATTCATAATTTTCTGTCTCATATGGGTTTTCATTTCCATATGGATTGGAATTATTATTATAACTCATCTTCTCGTGTTTTTATCTCAAAATAAAGTACTCTTCTAGGTGTATATGGATATAGAGATAATATTAATGAATCAATAATATACTTATTTGGATTATAATATAGATATATTTAGTGTACCTGTATTTTCCTTTTAATGAAGTGGCTTCTCCTTGTACTAATTTGTATGTTGTTTTGCAACTGAAATTTATTTTTGAGTTTTTCTTTTTTTTTCGTTGTTGTTAATGAACCGAATAATTTTGTGTATCTTTTTCTTCTTTCGTATAGTTAATTATGTAAGCCAGCACAAATTATAAAGAACAGGGAAAGTGGAGATTCCCTGCTTGGGAGGGTCTGATATAGTTATTATAGATATAAGGAGCGAACGAGTAGCCGTTGGACAGACCCGAAATAATTGGTCACCCAATCAGCTATGTAAATATATAAATTTATATATTTATATATGTCATAAGTATAAACCGTGCGAATCAATTTCGTGTTGGGCAAATCCGACAATCATCATCTGGTACGGAAACGTTTTTACACACCTGCGCAACATTACATGTATTTATATGTATATTTTTGCTTTGCGAATAAGAAGGTTAGTCTTGTTGAAGAAATGCTAATAAATGCTGTAATTTATCAATATCAGTTCTTGTCTTCGGTATGACTTCCTTGGATCCATTCAAATATGCCAGAGACTCTTCATACTCTTTGAAAATTTCATCATCTAATTCTATTGGTATATCCTTTACCCTCCCAGCTTCTTCAACATCTTCTTCGCCATCATTTCCTTCTTTTAATCTGGCTATTCTTGAATCAAGTTCATCAAAAAATTTGTTCTTTTCGTTATTATAAAGTTCATTTACCTTCAATGGCCCATTTTTCCTCAATTGTGAAACTTTAATGGTTAAATCTTCCCACTCTTGATACTTCTGTCGTACTTGCTCATTCAGTTCTAAATCAAATGATTCAACATACCTGTCTTGTGTCCGACCAAGTATGTCTTCTATACCCCCATTACCAATCTTATTATTTTCATCCATATTCACTACATCTAAAGAGCTTGAGGCCATATAAATAACTTTAGCTAAATATTCTTGAATAAATACCTGCACTTCCCTTTCTAATGCATTGCTGCTTCTGTTCGTATCACCATTGTTTACTAATGCATCACGCGTCTTCTCTTCTAATCCTTCTAATAACTGTCCATATATGGAACGAACTTGTTCCACAGTTACATCTATCTTCTTTGCATAGTTAGATGACATTATCACTCGTTGATACTATTTGTTTATCACTAACGTTACACTATATCGCACTCTTGTTCATAATTGTTCATCATCAAGGTGTATTGTAAATGCTTTGTTTATCTAACCAACTGTAATTTACCCTCCTCAAAAATTTATTACGAAACAGCGAAAAAATCAGAAAATTAAATAAGCAGAAAACAGCATCAATTTAAGATAATGCAGCCAAATTTCAATCATTCAAAAGGGAAGAGGATTCAAATAAGTCATCTTACAATTGAGCCCAAAGACAGTAAGCCAAAACCAAGCCAATCCAACCTAAATCAATATAGCATAATAGAACACATCACTAGAACAAATACACACTTTATACCATGGCTACAGAACTAATACAAAATCCATACGCTCCATTATATGCCCCATTCTTTGGTTTCGCAGGCTGTGCATTCGCAATGATCTTATCTTGTATCGGTGCAGCCATTGGTACCGCAAAATCAGGTATAGGTATTTCAGGTATCGGTACGTTTAAACCTGAATTAATTATGAAATCATTAATCCCAGTCGTTATGAGTGGTATCTTAGCAATTTATGGGTTAGTCGTTGCTGTGTTAATCGCAGGAAATATATCGCCAACCGAAGAGTATACTTTATTCAATGGGTTCATGCATTTAAGTTGTGGTTTATGTGTCGGTTTCGCCTGTCTAAGCAGTGGGTATGCTATTGGAATTGTAGGCGATGTCGGTGTGAGGAAGTTTATGCACCAACCAAGATTATTTGTAGGCATTGTCTTGATTTTAATTTTCTCTGAAGTCTTGGGGCTATATGGGATGATTATTGCATTGATTTTAAATACTAGAGGGTCTGAATAGATCTTCCACTTACCTATTGTTATATTCAATTTTATCATTATCATGCGTGTACATTTTTTTTATTCATGCAGTAAATAAATAGTGTATAAATACAAAATATATAAAAAACTATAATATAAAATATCATTTTTTCTAAAACTACATAGTATATGTTTATATGTTTATTTATTACTAAATCCTTATTCAGTGGTGTCCATCGCACTATCATCAACTGTTACTTTTGCTTCTCCTATTGATGTAGAAATTTCAACATTACCTTGATCGTCAATATATTGAGATTCATTTTCTTGAACATATTTGACAGATCTACTACTATCCAAGAATAATAAGTAAGCTCTCCTAACATCAACAATATCAACAACATTACTCTTCCTCTTAAATGCAATTTGTTGTGCAACAGAAATTAAATTAGCGGCATAACGTAAACTTGTCTCTGTTCCTGTTTTTGTTAATAAATCCAAAGCATCTGGACTTAATTCAACTTCTTCTTCCTGAGCTCTAATAGATAGAATTGTTTTAATTTCTTGTTCGTTATAGTTTGATGTTGTAATAATAATGGATCTATCTAATAAATCTAAGGGTAACCCATGTGGTGATTTATAATTTGTACCTCTAGTCTTGGAGATACCTCTATTTGTTGCCATCATTACAATTGGTGCAAATTCATCTTCCAATGCCCTGTTGATAAAAGAAAAACATTCAATATCTAACATATGAACTTCATCAATAAACAAAACACCTGGAACAATTTCTGCTTTGCCTTCTTCTTTCCATTCTGCAACCTTTGAATTGATTTGGTCTCTAACTTCTGATCTAATTTCTCCAGTATCACCAGTAAATAATGCTAGGAACCCTTGGGTTCTTGAATTAATAACATCAATTTCATGCAGTGAAACAGTATGAACAACAGTTTTTCTCTTTTGTAATTCACCTTCTGGACATTGAACAAATCTAGTATCAGCACCCATGGCATCGTAATCTCTTGATCTAGCAAATGATCTACCTAATTTTGTGATCTTACCACTAGCTTTATCAATAGAAATCACGTCACCTGCTAGGACTTTTTCTTTAGTTAAACCATCAATCATTTTATTACCTAATTCATAAATTGTTTCCATATCTGTAGTCTTAATAGTCAATTTCCCTTGTTTATGACCACCAGTAATCGATCTGTCAATTTGAATTTCTACCACTTCACCTTCAATTAATTCAGTTTCTTCTTTAATCTTAATACCAATAGATTTTCTAAACGCCTGAGTCAAGGCTTCAGTTTTACTTAGCTCTAATGAAAAAATTTCAGAACCAGCTAAGGCAGTAAATGGAACGTCTTTACCTAATGATTGCGACAAACCCATGGCTAACGCTGTCTTACCTGTAGATGGTGGCCCAGCTACAAGTGCTGCTCTACCAGCAATAGTACCGTTTTGTACCATTCTCAATATTATACCAGCAGCACGACGTGCCTTAAGCTGTCCAACCATACCTTCAGAAGTTGGATGTGGTTGTAAATGCTCATCGAGACCGAGACCGGTGATATGAGAATGGGATGCAATTAAGGATAAAGATTTTAATGAATCAGAAGTATCTGACGAATCAGTGGTTTGAATGGACATTTTTTATTTGCTAGTGTGTGTATATCGATATGAAAATAATACAGAGTTATTACCAATGCCTTTATCCTTCAATAGTTTCTATTACCTTGTGATAATACAAATATAAAAAGTGAAATCAGTATTGTAAATATGTTGATAGCAATAAAATTTCAGTGGAAAATAAATTTTCACAGCAAAAAAAATAACTACTACGAATTTTTCATCACGTGACTAAATAATATTAATCGATGATTGGGAATCTAAGTGAAAGAAATATAGTTTAGTAGTTAATTCAGTTAATAATAAACATACAAAGCTGAAATCACCCTAGAACTACGGAATTTTAATGATATACTATTTATTATTTTGTAAAATATCTTTTTTGTCTGTTCTGTGCTGTTGGCGATGACGTTATTGCAATAATAAAGATTCCGAAATAAATAATTTTAAAGGGATTTAGAATCCGGTTATAAGAATCGAAGATTACCATATGGAGCAGATATATTTAAGCCCATTAAAACAGATATATTTGAGTTGTATTACTGTTATATATAAGAAAAGGTGATACAAAGAAAATAGTTCAGTTATGGAAGCTCTAATCAATTATTTAAAAAGTAGTTTCAGCATCTTCTCGTGTTGTTGCCCTGATTACTTGGATTCGCTAGTTACTATCAATGGGAAACAATTTCAAATTACCAGATTATTAGGAGAGGGAAATTTATGGTTCATTTATCTAATTAAATCTATAGATCCTTCAGTAAACTACGAAGGATCCCAACTTTTCACATTAAAGAAAATAATATGTCCGTTTGGTGATATCGAGTCAGTATCAGATGCAATGAAAGAAGTTCAAAGATATAAGACGTTTAAAAGTCCTCATATAATTCAGTGCCAAGACTCTCAAGTAATTCAGGAGAGTGATGGTTCAAAAACTGCTTACATTTTATTACCGTACTATCCGCTAGGCTCTTTACAAAACTCTATAAACAAAAATTTATTGGATGCAACTTACATTTCAGAAAATGAATGTATACGAATAATGATTGATATATGTAAAGGATTACGGAATTTACATGATCCAACATCTAGAGATATCACCAATACTCAATCTGGTATAAACGCTTTCTCAATAAGTTATAGCGACGATGCAGCATTACTAGTACAGGGAACACCGTTAGAAGATGAAGGATCAGCATCCACGCAAGATATTGCTGGTGTTTCATATACTCATATGAATATTAAACCCTCTAAAATTTTATTTACTTCAGATGGAGGACCTCTTATTACTGATTTAAGTGCTTGTTCCAAAGCTAATGTTAAAATCTCGAGTTCAAAGCTATTAGATAACCTGAAAGAATGGGTTAAAGATCACTGTACTACAAAGTACCTTGCACCAGAATTATTGAACCCTACGATTAACACCACCCTCTATAATAAGATTGACATCTGGTCTCTGGGCTGTACCTTTTATACTGTAATGTTTGGAATATCTCCATTTGAAAGAGAAGAACAGTTAAATGGAACTCCCTTAA
This sequence comes from Jamesozyma piceae, assembly GCA_030674245.1. NCBI lineage: Eukaryota > Fungi > Ascomycota > Saccharomycetes > Saccharomycetales > Saccharomycetaceae > Jamesozyma > Jamesozyma piceae. The sequence goes on from JAJLYB010000002.1 coordinate 231,904, forward strand.
AATACGCGATAGCTAAAGGAATATACACTTTCCCCCATCAAAATAGATATTCTGAATCGTTTATTGACATTATTGGGACATGCCTTGTTGTCAATTCTGAATTAAGACCCACTGTTAAGGATCTACTAGACAAGCTGACAGCATTACAAAATAAGAAATAGATATTATACACGCACATATACATCTTCTACCAAATCATATTATTTTACTCTATATTTGCGAGTAATCATCACTCGAACAACAACAATTACACAATGGTGTCAAAAGTACTTAAAACATTATTCTTGTTTTTATTAAGTAGTTAAAAATGTACATATGTTTATATATAATGATAATACCATTTTCATTTTTGATGTTTTCATTACATCTTCCTTCTTTTCCCAACTGTAGCTTGGAAACCTGTTTTGATTGAAGAAACAGATCTTGTGGAACCACAACTCTTACACACCATGAAGAATAATCTATTAGATTGTTCTTTCTTTAATTCTGTATTAATACTTTTACAAGTTTTACAAGTAACATATTCTATGATGTATCTTCTTAACACATTTTCCATTTGTTTAGATTGAAACTTACCTTTTATAACTAGTCTCTTTTGACCATCAATAGAACCAGAAGTACCTAATTCAGCAAATAAATATTGAATTAAATGTTCTGGAGATCTTTGTAATTTTTCAGAAATATCTTGAATATTCGAGAAGATAGTCTTTTTACCATCACGTAAACATACAGGTGGTGGAATTCTAAATTTAGGACCAGATCGGTCACCAGCTAATTCAGGATTATTAGTTCTTAGAATAGAGAAAAATCTTGAGAGTAATTTTGAATATGGTAAACCAATTTCATCTTGGCTATTTGACTCAGAAGAAGGAGTAGCTTCTTTGCTATCATTAGAAATACCGGCCTTGGCTAATTCTTTTTCAAAAATATCCAGACTAGCATCCTTAGTCTTCTTTTTCTTCTTTTTCAATGATAATTCCCCTAGTGCTTCAGATACTTCATCGACAACACCCTCCCCATTTTCTACGTCCTTGGTTGAACTTTTGGTCTTTTTCTTCTTCTTCTTTAAACCTGCAAAAAGATCATCACTGGTGGCCGCTTCTGAAGTTTCAGTGGCAGCACCATCGAAACTATCTGGTGCTACCTTCTTGACCTTCTTCTTCTTTAATGTGGGATCAAAACCTAATTCAGTTGCCAAATCGGAAGACATTATATATTTTATAGATATATTTCTTTGTGATAGGGGGAATTATGTATATATCAATGAATGTATATATATATATATAAATGTTTTATAAAAATCTACCTACAAATATTCAAGTGTGTAATTAAGTTAATATATTTCTCTTGTTCATCCGCAACACTTCTGACAAACACACTGTACAATTTTTTTTTCATCTATTTTTTTTTTTGCTTTTTGGCGAATACGCACAAAATTTTTCAGTTCCGTTATTAATGACACAAAACAGGGTAAAAGGCGGGTAAGTACACTATGTTAGAAACAATCTGAATACTCGATTACCTTGATGAACTACAGTATTCTCGGACCTGTACGTTTGAACGATTTAAGTATATATTGATAGTATATTTTTATCTTTAGTAATTTTCTTACACTACATTTAAGTATATTACCTACCTATGTATGCTACTAAATATAGCGAGACTCGCCACAACATAGTGATATATTAATCTTTAATGTTTAACTTTTCAGTCTCTTCTCTTAGTGCCTCAGTAGCTTCCTTTGTCACACTTTCAATTTCTGTACCTTCAGTAATTTGAACATTTTCAGTGGTGACTGGTTCGGTATCCTTGGCGGCTCCCTCTTCATCGTCACTTTCTGGTTCAACATCATATTTCTTCAAGAAATAAGTTTCAACTTCTTCTTTACCATTATTTTCTGCTTCGTAAATAGCATCATGGCCAAACTGATTTCTGATAAATGGGTCTGCGTTAAATTCATCACATAAATATCTAACAACGTCTAACTTACCGTTCAATGAAGCCCAATGTAGTGCTGTATTACCTGTTTCGTTCTGTAGATCGACGTATTTTTTTAGTTGGTCTTCAGGTATTAATGAAAGAATATATTTAACTGTATCTAAGTGACCATTAGCGGAAGCCATATGCAATGCTGTTGATTTTGAAATAGAATCTTGACAAGTGACCAGGAGTTTTGGGTCGATCAGGGTGGTAAAGATATCCTTAAGTGAGTCCAAATCACCCGCTCTAGCATCTAATATAATGGAGTCTTGATCTTCTGGATCAACAGGTCCTGTATGTAGCTTGTTCATTATTAGAATATATTTATGGGATTTTGTAATTATCGGAAAACTCAAAAGAAGTGAGAAAAGAGTTGTGTGGGTGAATGTTGTGTAATTCGACTGATTCTACACGCTTACTTTTCTTGATACTGAATACTTTAAAGGGTAATTCTTGATATATTTATCTAATCTTTTATTCGATTAAAGTTGGGCATCGCTAGTTGATAAATTTTCTGGTTAAAGTGATTTTTTTCAAATGCGTCCACAGTGATTTTCGTATTTTGTGATTTTTAAGAGTAGCCGTAGAATAGAATATTGTAATAATGTTATCACATTAAAGGTCTTAACTAGTTACGACCAAGTGTATTTGATTGGAAACATCGAATACTTTTGCCATTTTAAGTATTGTGGTTTTGTCGAGGATAAGATCGAACTCACTTTAAGATGCTATATATTCTTTATTGATACATCTAAGTCTTTATGTTCTAAAGAATGGAATTATATCATCTGATGATTCCCATGCGACTACTTCATTGATCTATGATTCATTATTCATTAGTACCTATAAATCAAGAAAAGGCATATAATTATTATATATTATTACTACCTGTATAACAATAACCTTAAACGGTGTTAAATAATGGCAAGGACCTTTTGAAAAGAAAATTTGAGAAAAGAGGGGCGGAGAAGACAACCTCAGTTTTGGGTTTTCGAAGCTTCAATAGAAACTTAGATCTGATACAAAATAACGTTATTTTTTCAAGCAAATAAGTAAAATTATACACACCAAACTTCTACTTAATAACTACGATATACAAAAACTCGGCTATAGAATATGAATAGATTAACTCAAGAATTTGACAAGACTAAGAAAGGCCTAGAGGGATGTATCGAAAAGACATCAGATAATACTACTGCGAAAAAGTTATCACAAGGTATTAAATCCACAAAGGAAGGCATACAGAACGGCCTCGAGAAAACTACTAGCCATATCAGTACTAATAAACTATCTCAGGATTTGCAGAGGAGAAGAAAGGATTTGCAAAAGGAATTAGCCACTACGACAGATTTTACTGGATTAAAGACAAAAATTCTAAAATTAAAAACCGATCTCCAAAATATAGCTCCAGATTTACCATCTTATGATGCAGAACATCATGCAACGCATATTAACTCTTTGTTAAAAGATGTCGATAATAAGTTATCATTCTCAAAAGCTGAGCATAAAGCTTTCCAATTTGTAAAGAAACCAAATATGAAAATGAATATTTTAAATAAAAAACAAGAACCTACAATAGAAATGAATGATCTATTTGTAAATGAGAAACCAGAATTTATCGATCAAGACTTATCTCTAATAGACAGTAACCATACTTTTAAAAGTTTGTTTAAATGCACAATTTCAAACGCACAATATTCAAATATTAACGGCTCAGGTTCATTAACTTTTCAGTACATGAAAGATTCTATCATTTCTCTACAAGAGTTACCGTTCAATCGTGGAAGTATTTTCATATCAGATTGTTTAAACACTGTTATACTATTGAATATTCCTGGTCACGATTCTGTTCAGTTAAGATTTCATAATTTATCTAAATGTAAGATATCCATCCAGTGTACTGAGTATTTAGCCACAAGGCAAACTGTTGTTATTGAAAACTGTAAGGCTTGTGTATTTCATGAAACTTCTCAATCTCAAGTAAGCATTCAGAATTTTAATGACATAGGAAATTCAGACGATTCGGATGATTACAAATTTGGTAATTTTGATACGTACCTTGGTGATGTAAGAAAATTAAGAAGTCACTATATCAAGGAATAAATATTAACTTTCATGCACTACATTATACCTTTTTTATATTATGTAAATATAATAACATAGTTTTATATAAGGCAATATGTAGCTAGTCCTTTAATGTCTCTTTTTGTAGTTTTTACTAACCTCCCACCAGCGACTATTGAAGAAGAAAAATAAGATACAATTAATAAAAAAGAAATACTAGGCTAATCAATACATCTAGGAATCTATTGAACAATATATACAATTTATCATCATAACTGATTGCTGCCCTTCGAGAGTCTATTTATTTTTGTTTGTTTTCAGTATTCCTATTGCGGAAATTAGTAAATACGAACGATGAGACGAAATTTTAAACAGAGAAAAACAAAGATTTCCACTTAATCATTAATGGCTCTTTATATATTCTCAAACAAACCTCCCATTTTGAGACTATTAGATGCTGAGAATTGTAAAATAATCTAACAATAACTAAAGTAAAAATACTTTACCGTCAAAGATAGTACCAAAACAATAGCAATGGCGACTTTACAAGGGTCTCCAAAGCCCAATAAAACAAATTCATTTTTAAGTAGATATATGGAAAACATTAGCCAAAATGAACCCACATCAATAGCTAAAATACCTTTAAAACCACTTTCCTCATCAAAGTTGAATCTTTCCAATCTAAACAATATAAGTACACCAATCAAAGATCAAGGATTTCATAATGTTAGGTTCGAGCGCTCCCCAACAGCAAACAAAGAAAATGCTACAAAATTAAATAAAAGTCCTATCTTTAGGAGAAACCTAAATGAGGCTATTCTAGAAGAACCAGTTCAAATTAAGCCCTTAAATAACAATGTGACAGAGGACAAGGCTGATCTGTCAGGTCTCTCAAAAGCAGAAATGAAATATTATGAATATCTTTGTAGAGTGGCAGAGGTTAAAAGATGGATTGAAGATGTAATTGGAGAAACGCTACCAGAAGAAGTTGAATTGTGTGTTGGAGATAGTCTAAGAAATGGTGTTTATTTAGCTCAGGTAACCCAAGTGATCAACCCGGACCTTGCCCCGACAGTTTTCCCAGCAGGAAATAAATTACAATTCAAACATACCCAAAACATCAATGCCTTCTTTTCATTAATAGAACATGTTGGTGTTCCTGATTCATTCAGATTTGAATTACAAGATCTTTATAATAAGAAAAACTTGCCTCAAGTCTTCGAAACTTTACATATACTAACTACAATAATTAACAAGAAATGGCCAGGAAAAACACCAGTAATAGAAAATCTAGAAGGACAAATTAGCTTTTCAAAGGATGATATAAGGAAATGTAAAAGAGCTTGGCCAAGAATCCGTGATTTCAAATCATTGGGTACTTCACAAATTTCATCATTAAACAAAAATACAAGCACAATAAATAATGACGGGTTAATAAATGATTTTAATAAATTTGAAAATTCAAAGCTTACATCAAAGCAGAATGCTTACAGTACTACCCCAAAGTCACCAGTCAATGAAATATTTACACAAAAAGATGAACAACCTAGAGTAGAAACTGAAATAAAACCTGAGACACAAGGTGAATTTGCAAAACTATTATCACCAAGGTGCATTTCACACCCAGAGTCAGAACAGGATACATATGGTACTAGAAGAACCCTTCCATTACCAAAATTCAGGGCTAGAGACACACCAATGTTATCGAAAACACCACGTTTAGATTATAGCCCTGTGAAAAACATGAGTTTGTCATATTACTCGCCAACCATCTCCAATTATTTAACATATGATACAGACTTCTATATCAAAAGAAGTCAAACTAGAGAAAAAGAATTACAATTTTACAACACCTATTCCCCAACACAATACTCACCCTCAAGAAAGCAAAAAATGACTGAATATGAATTTTTGAGACAAACTACAAGAATACAAAGTCAATGCAGAGGTGTCAATGTGAGATTTGACCTATACATGAAAAAAAGACTTTTGAAACTTTTTGAAGCACAAATCACTACCTTTCAATGTGCTCTCAAAGGTTCAAGAATAAGAAAATCAATTATTGAATCCATCATAGAAACATCAACTAATCGTGATGTAGAATCAAATTTATCAAAGTTGCAAGCATATATCAAAGGTACAAATATTAGATCTAAACTGGATATGATGAGACTCCAATGTATTAAAAACGAGAATTATATCGAACTTTTACAGAACCAATGTAAGGGTACAGTTGTTAGAATAATAAGCAAAAACAACTTAACAGATATGGAAAAACTAAGTAATCCATTACTTTTCTTGCAGTCCCTGTTTAGAGGTGTTCTTGTGAGAGTAAGGATGAAATCTTCTTCTCATTTAATGTCTAGATATCACTTGGAAAATTTAAAACTCCAGTCAATAATTAGAGGTCATATGCAGAGGCGAATAGAGCTTGGTCTAAATAAAGGATTAATTGCTGATAATTCCAACAGATTGAGTAATATACAAGCAATTATAAGAGGTGGCGTACTCCGTTCCAAATACCGGAAGTTCAAAAATTCTGTATTCAAACAAGAGGAATCTCTCGCTAAATTCTCTGCACTTTTACAAGGACACAGAATTAGAGAAGAATTATCAAGTGTTAGTCCAATGGATTTAACTGAGCATTTTGAATTTTCTTCATTGCAGGGAGTAATCAGGGGAATTTTAGTAAGATATACCTTAGATTTAGTTGATGATATTATCGAACAAAACAACCTTAATGGTATTCAAGCCCATATCAAAGGTACGCTTGTTCGCAATGGATTAGGGAAACGATCAACGCATTTCAAGAGAAACGAGAGGTCTATAATCATGATACAAAATTGGGTTAGAATGCATCTTCAAAGGTCCGCTTACCTTGAAATAATCCAATATCCAAATCCTTCGTTATGGGCTGTTAGGAAATTCACACATTTATTAAATAATTCAAGCACAATTGAAGAATCTCAGAATAAATTAGAAACTTGCCAAGCTTCACTTGATGCTGAAAATATGAAAAAGGATACTTTACAAAGGAAAATCAGACAACAATTGGACATACTTTCTGTGTTAGATAGTTTGGGTTTAGACACAGACTCTTCGAGCAGAAGTATTCAACAGAGAATTCATATTCCTAATTCGAGATATCCAACACTGGAAAAGTTTTTCTACTTGTTACAGGTTAATCCATCATATTGGAAAACTATGTATGTTCAAAATCCAGAATTTGTAGAAAAGAATGTTTACTTGACATTTACTACAGTTAACCAACAAATGGGTGAACGAGAGAAAATATATTTTACAAGGTTTTTGAGCGAAATACTATCACATTCAATTATGGAATCCAAATCAATAGCAGAGTTTTTGCAAAATAACACATATTTTTGGGAAAGGCAACTTAGAGTTTTTCTACAGAGAGAATATCCTAAATTGTTTGCATTATTTTTGCCTATTATTGAATATATTTCGAATCCAAGAATTGATTTTAAGAGTGATCCATATGAAATTTATCATGATGTATATAATTCGTCTGCTCAAAACGGAATACAACCGATTGAAGATCCTGAGATAAAAACAATATTTATTGAAAATTTAAGAAATTTGTGGCATGCAATTGAAATGGTTGCAGATATTTTTACAAGAAGACATATTGAAATACCAGTTGAGGTTAGATTTCTCTGTACCAAAATATTTGGTTTTGCTGCCGATAAGAATGCAGATGAACTAAATTCTTTGCGTACGGTGTCAAAAATCTTAATTGGCATCATGTTTAAGGAGTATCTACAAAATAGATCTTATTACGGGTACCATGATACAGACCACACTGGGACAGATAGAAAAATAGACGATGTGCTAGAAGCAGCGTCAGTTGTTTTTGAGATGAGAAAATTTGAAGGCTATTACGAACCATTGAACCAATATTGTGATGAGATACGCCCTCACATTGGTGGTGTCCTATATAATGTTTTAATTGATCCTGATTATGAACAGAAAGGCGATAGGTTGATCTATATTGATATGATTTCACAAACTCCGCATTTAGAAATACTGACTGAGAAAGCAAGAGAATTGATTCAAACTTTCCAAGAGCATATTTATGAATATCCTGATAAAGATATAATTCATGATATTTTGAATAAACAGTCACAATCTCTAGATTACCCCCAATCTAGCCGTATATTACTAGAATTAGATGCTTCCGTTTATAGATTTTTGGTTACAGAGGATAAGATGAGAAAACTATATGATCAGGTCAAAAGATCATTTATATATATGACTCAAATCGAAGAAGTTGATACTAACCTTTATGATCTAGCATTGAGCACTATTCTACCGGAGGATGAACCAATATTTTCAGGCTTCTTAAATAATAATATCACAATTAAAAAAGATCCTTTTATCAAGAGATTAGAACCGCTGAGTTATTTCACATTGAAGAATGTTACTCTGAAAAATATACATGAGTTAGAAAATATTGGAATAATGAGTTCATCCGATAATAAATTGCAAAATTTATTAAACGATATAGCTAACACTATTAAAAATCCAAACTACGCTATCGATTACATCACACAAGAGTTAAATATTACTCGCGATACATTAAAAAAAATATCTGATATGAATAAGGATTTTAATACAAAACTTATATCCATTACAAAATCTATCGAAACTGTTATAAAGAATTGCCAAAGATCAAGAGATTTTTCACCAGTTCATAAAAGTACATTTGGTAATTTAAAAAGCGCATACAAAAAGGTTCAACATAAGGAAAGTATGGATTTGCAAGGTTTGAAGTTTAAATGGACAACTAGGCAATTATATGAAATGAGTGTTGTTACTTCTATTGTAAATGAGAAACTTGGCGAGCAAACTATTAAAGTGTTTGGATCAAGCGGACCAAAATTCCCTGATATTGCATTTAGAATATCGACATCTGATGGATCAAAATTCGGTATTCAGTTAGTAGATAAGAGAAAAGGACCAGAAAAAAAGCATGCAGAAATAGTGGATTCTTTCACCTTTTATGATTTGTTACTCACTCAAGTTGATAAAAAGGTTCCTACTTGGAAATTATTAAATTCTAAGGTTACTGTTAATACGAACCATTTACTGAAGTTGATAATCAGTTCTTTCTTTTCGTAGTTTTGCGGACCTGAATTTAGAAATATAATATAAATAGCAACTATTATATTTATTTGCATCCATGTACATATAAATAAATAATTAAAAATAATAAAGATGGACTTTCAAATACTGCAATAATAATATATTCGCTTGATTTTTTAACATAAAAATCATATTGTATTTACACATATAAAAACTTAAATAATACAAATATAAATATACATATTCCGATAAACTAACGACCAAAGAGACCCAAAAATCCACGCTTCTTTGCAGGTTGTTGACCATCATCTTCAATTGATTCTACTGAAGATTCTATAGGTATTGTCTGTTCTTCTTTATCATTTGAAGAGGTATCATTTTGGTAATCAATATAATTAAATGCCAAATCAAACAAGGTTGGCTTAGAACCAATTGGCTTCAATATAGGTCTTAATGGAAATAGGTTGTTTAACCTAACATCACTTGGCTTGACAGAACCAATGTTTAATTTTTCGATAACTGTTTGTTGGTATTTCATAATCGTGTCATCTTCTTTTAGGTTCTTTTCATATTCTGCTAAGGCTATAACACTACTCCATCCAGTTTTAATTACATTTTGTAAATTCCCCAACTTCTTGTCCGATAATAACTCTTCAGGTAAGAGTATACCTTCTAGATCATTAGTTTTTTCTAATTTCTCATTTAGATTTTGGTAGGAATTGACGTACAGTGCTAAAGCTTCTCTATATCTACCCTTAGCTTGATATAGCGGCGCTAGACAACCTGTAACTAAATATAATTGGAAGTACGACATTGATAATTCTAACTGAAATAACAATTTGTCATCTGAATAGACACCAGGTAATTCAGTAACGTCACGCAAGTATTTATGCAAATTCTTAACGATACGTTCAATTTCCTTATATTTAGCTAATTTAGAAGACATAGATGAACCTAATGTTTTCCATTGCTTTAATAATTGGTTAAATAAGAAATTATCACGAGATATGGAGACGAATAACGTTTGATACTTGATGTAAGCCAGTAATATTTGGTTATTCTCCTCGATATTATCATCGTCATCATTCGAATCGTGGTGTGACATGTAATATTCCTGCTTTGATAGAATATGTTCCCATTTAATCAGCTTTGTGCTATAAGAGGAAATGTCTTTAATAGGGAAAGATTTGACTTCTTGAATTAATTGAGCAATTTGAGAGTCGTTAATTTTACAAACAAATGATCTCCATTCAATCTTGGTAGTTAATTCTTCATTATCCATCTCAACATCTTGTAGTTTGACAGTGTATCCATTATTGAATAGCAATATTGCCAGTTCATCATTTTCATTTTTGGCAGATTCGACAGCTTGGGACATATAATTATGTAAATCTGCAGTCGTTAAACGTGTGTCTGCATGTTGAGTTAACGTATACTCATAGTTGGAACGTAAAAAGTCAACAATAGGAGTTGGTAAAATGTCCTTTTCATTCAAGTAATTTAATGCGGCAAGTGACAGTGCTAGGGCCTTTGCAATCTTAGAACTCTCTTTGCGTTTGAAGTGCTTACCATTTAAAAGATATTCTGCATGAACTAATTTTGCATAAATTAGGTATTGTGAACGAGTTATCCATTGCGATTCATTTTTAGTTAAATCAATTAAATTTTGGGAAGTACTATAAGCTTTTTTCAATCTACTTTCCATCATTTTCTTTTCACTCTCCTTTAACTTACCTCTTCGACGAACTCTGATTTTTAAAGTTTCAGCTAAAGACAAATCCCTCTCGATATGTAATAGTACTAATGCACCAAATAATTTATTTTTCTTATCGTAATCATCGGAACTAATCTGGGAGTATCTTTCCTTGGTAGAATATTTCTTAGTATCCTTAGTTACCAATTGGCAACGATGTCTCAAACCTTGTAATTTTCTATTTAGTTTACCATGGTATTTCGAAAAATCTTGATCGGTCTCTAAGAATTGTTCAACACGAACACCAAAAGTGGCAGCAATTGGAGAATAAGCGACCATTTTACTAGGTATTTGTCTCCGTTGTGTCTAGAAAATTTGGTTTCCAATAAAATATGAAGCAATTAAATTATAATTACTCTTTAAAATTAGTTATGTTCACTCTAGAAAGTGTAATAGATAGGCTAGATTAGATACATCTGTCTCCTTCAAGTTACACTAGACAATTAGCTCAACTCTTCAATTGATTTTTCAACTTTGAAATTCCACAATTATTCCATGAAAAAATTTCGAATATTTATCATTATTCACGATGTGTAAATCACGTGCACTCGGTTATTGGTACACGTATTATTAGCAATGGTTTGATTAACTATATCTGTACTAGCATAATCATATTTAGTTGTTACTGATTCTGTTGTACCAGGTGTACTGTCTTAGAAATTTTCTGTTTTCTGTCATTAAATGGCAATGTAACTTAATGGCATTTGTTCGAGAGAAATACTGAACACGTAGAGATTTAAGTAGCACAAGTGAAAAATACAAGCGATGAGCTACAAAAAACGATTTATAATAAGATACTTCTGGAGACTTCACAGGTGATACTTAGTTTTCACTCTTATATAAGATAGCCCAATAGAAGATACATTACTGATCTAATTCTAGATATTTTCAAGATTATAAAATGGGGAGTACTAATGTATATAAACTCGTGATATGCGCAGCTGGTATTTACACTAGTTTCTTAACATGGGCTTTAGTACAAGAGCCATTGACAACCAACGTATGGCCGAATTCACAGGAGCAATTCCAGTTTCCTAATGTAGTTGCTGTTTTACAAGCTGCTTGTGCTATGATTCTTGGTTTGTTATATCTAAAATGGAAAGGTAGCCCGTATAGCCCATGGGACCTAATAAGAGATCATAAGAAGCAACTATTAATGATATCATTTACCCAGAGCGCATCAACACCGCTAGCAACATATTCCTTACAACAGGTGGACTATTTAACCTATATGTTAGCTAAATCATGTAAGATGATTCCTGTTGTCTTAGTTCATGTGATATTATACCGTACACCAATCACAGCACAAAAGAAAATTGTTGCTCTCTTGGTTAGTCTTGGGGTCACGATTTTTACTATCGGTGGATCTAGTGGTAATAAATCTGTGGTGAATAATAGATCTACGTCATATTATGGTTTTGCACTATTAGGAGCAAGTCTGTTTTTAGACGGTTTGACGAATGCTACTCAAGATAAAATGTTAAAATCATCTAAGTCAAAGGATAAGGATAAAGATGAGGGGGGAAATTTTCAAAAAAAGACAATAACAGGTGCACATTTAATGTTTTCATTGAATTTGTTCATAATTTTATGGAATATGGTATATTTGACTGTCATTGATAGAACACAACTAGACAATTCATTAAGGATATTAAAATTTGATCCTGAAATTTTTTATTATTTAGCAACATATTCAATATGTGGTGCCATTGGGCAATGCTTTATCTTTTACACTCTAGAGAGTTATGGTTCATTAGTCTTAATTATGATCACTGTAACA
>JAJLYB010000011.1:8904-51413 GCA_030674245.1 Jamesozyma piceae
TATATGAAATAGTATCAATCGAAGTGATAAACATATATTATATATTATTACTACTTTTATATATCTTAGGATAAAAAGAGTAGAGAACTATTTTAGAATTTATATAGAGTAAGATAACTTACATATATCATTCAATATGATCAAAAACCAAGAATCTTTAATCAATTCGGATTCAATCGAGTGTTCAAAAGAACAACACAATCAATTGTTATTCGTTATTCAGATTGAGTAATAATTACTTATCTTTTTTATCTATTAATCTAATGTTCCTAATCCTATGAACTCAGATCTCCAATGTCTATAAACTGGGAAATTATGCCACTATTTATACTTTTCGAATTCCTCAATTCTTGTTGGGGAATCTGCTGAAACGGAGATTATATGGTACTATGAATATAATATGGGTGGTTTATAGGATATCAAGTTTACTACGAGGGTTACTAACAACCACGAACGCGATAGAAAACTAAACACGAAAATAAAACAATAGCATATAGAAAGTTATGAACGACACGAGTGTTCATATAAGGAAGTCAATGTTTGACTACAAACAATTATCTTATAATGGTCACAGATGATAGTCAACGAGAATAGAATAACTTATCGACGATGTGAAAATTTTTCACACCTTACTTCACTCCCCAGAGACGTATAAATAGACCAATACTTCAAGTATACAATCTGATTGATATTGATTCTTAATTAATTTATTTTTTACATAATTATTATTTTATAATAAACTGAACTTTTATACAAAGATTACAAGTAGTAAAAGATATTTACTTCCTCTTCTAACCTAAATTTACTTCGACATACACTAATCAATAATGATGCCTTCAACTAAGAATCAATCTTCTATCAGTGCGTATGCCTCTGAACGATGGTCCTATTATAAAAGATGCATGGTATATAGATAATCTTTCTAATTTTAATCATGTCCTAAAATAATTAATTCAGAAGATATATAAAAATAAACTAAACCAACGCATGAATTCAATAGCTAGCAATACGAATAATTCACAAACAGTAATTTGTTACCCCTAATATTTAGCTTTTTGGATAGACTGATGAAAAATTTATTTTCACAAAAGACTTACTAATAAAATCTACCATTAAAAATTAAGAATATCAATCAATTTTCTATCTTAATATCGTCTCGATCAATATTCTTTTCATCTTGATCATCTTTATTACCGGTTGGTTCGTCTAATGACCAAGTGTTTTCATCAGGCAAAAAGTTATAACTATAAATTATATGAAATTTTCTTTGAAATTTATTTAATAAATTCCATTTTTTCAAATCTTGTTGGTTTAAATTAAACAACATTCTAAAATTCATTAGTAATTCGTTATTAGCTCTAAATACCATGATATATTCATTATGGGAGCCCTTTAAACCCAATGCAATATCTAATTCATCAAGTATAAGTTCGAAGTTATTTTTATTATTATTTTTTTCCTCTTGAAGAATTTTTGAATACAGTTCAAAAAATAATCTATTAATTGACGAAACTTTATCAATTAAATCTAATTTAGAATCTTGATGTTTTTCCATTTTAGATTTTTGAGAAAGTTTATTAACTAATGGAGATATGTTCATATCAATTGAAAAATCTTGTGAGCCCATACCAACTACTGACCAATCTTCATCATCATCATAATTATATTTAATTAGTTCTGGTTTTATAATTTTTTTGACTTTTGTTTGGTCCTTGACTTTAGGCTTAGGTACTGGTTGTTGTACAGTTTTAGATTTAGTTTGAACTCTTTGTTTGGTTTTAGTTTCAATGATCTTATCTTTACTTCGTGTGCTTCTTCTAGTCGAACTTGCCATACCTTCATCTTCTTTTGCTTGGCCTGCTCTTTGTCTCTTAGCTCTTTGTCTACTTGAGGATCTAGTGTTACTGCTTTTTAATTTTCTTTTTCCTGATCTTCTTGGATTAGTTTCATCGTCATCATCATCTTCATAATAATCTGTATCTTCAACCTCGTTTTTTTTCATCATTTCTGACCCAAACTCAACAAACTCAACAACATTCACATTGTCATTACTAATTGCATTTACTGCCATTTCATATGCCAATACTAATTTCTTATTTCTGGTCTTCTTTTCATTTTTCTCCAACCAAGTTTGATAATCAACCAATGATAGATTTGTCAAATCACTATATTTCGTCCAAATATACGAATCGTCTTCATAGAATTTTACACAATATGAATCTCTAGCAGTATGAAACTTTTTAAATTTCAATGCACTTGAATAATTGATATATTCATCTGAATCTGATGAGTCTGAGCCTGAAGTTGTAGATGAGTGCAAACTAACAATATTTTGCGGAATAAGTTCAGTTGGAATTATCATCGCAGGCCATGGTGGATATCCTTTTAATTTAGCTAATACAGTATCAGTAGGCTGATAAATATGCTTTACCATCATCCCTAAGCTTGATTGATACTTATTTTGTTCTGGTGATGTGATAACTATTATTTTGAATTTGTTTTTTTTAATTATTATGTTTTTACGTTGCCGTTGAAAAAAAAATAAATGACATGAAATAATGCGCGTTAGATGTTACTAAGGATGCATAAATAAAGAAGTACATAAATGTTTTGAGATTCTTGCTAATATTAATGTTGTTGCTGAGGTTACTACCGATATTACTATTTCATTTTATTGTACTGCAGTATTTTCCTCTTTCTTTTAAACTTATATTCCATGAAGACACACATATATATATCTGAATTAGACCGTTACTTTACTGTATTAGAAATAATTGAAGTTTTAGAAAATCATATAAACCATTTTAGGATATCAATGTTCTAAGAAGCGACTCCCAGCGCCTGGTGAAAGTCATTTATTCAAATGCTCTTGATCCAATACAAATTTCCACGGGAACCTATAATTATAATTTATCTTTAATAAAACTACGACTTAACTTCATAAATTAAAGGTTTGAATAATGCGATTGGTTGTGAAATTTTTGAGCTGCACTAATTATATTTTAACAATAGCTATTAATATTGTAACTCAAATAATATTAGACTAAATAAAGTTAAATCAAATACCTTAAGATATCATGAAGTATTCAAACATAGAAACAGATAGTTCTGAATACAAATATTGTTAGTTTTGGTACTTTATCACGTTGTCTGATCCATGTTTCTGTCAAGACAATACTTTATTAGGTTTTTACCTTCATCTTCGCGAATCAATGGTTCCAATTTTGGTGTTGTGAATGTATAGACTAAACCAGAATTGGATAAGATCAATAAAAGGATATTTGCACCTGTTAACACGCTTAATTCATAGGCCTTTTTCATGATACCATGCCTTCTCTTTGCAAATGTAACATGTCTTCTTGTCTTATTTTCAATATATTTAATTGGAATCTTTCTTCTTTTAATACTACTATCTTCTTCTAATATGCTGTTATTCTTGATTGTTAAATTACCTTCCTCTTCTCCCTCGCCTTCGTCCTCTTCCTCTGTAATAAACTTTTCTTCAGGATATGTCATCTGTTCATCCTCATCATCCTCTTCAGCTTCTTGTTCATCATCATTTGCTGTACCGTTATCGTTATCATTGTCATCGTTGTCGTCTCCTCCCTGAACTTCGTCATCTTGGTTACTGTCCCCATTATTATTTGTGCCCAAACTGACACCATCTGTAATAATTCTAGTTCTTATATTCGATTCATTCTCTTTCCTTATATTTTTTGAATACTGCCCCATGCTTGCTAAATATTGATGTGTTAGACTCCAAAAATAGGTAGTACTTGCTGTTTCAATTATAGCTATTATTAAAAACCAACAATAATTGTAATTTTAACATCAAAAATAATTTTCTTAGTATTAAAACAAAAAAAAAAATGGTTGGCGGGTTAATGCAATTGTATGTAAATCAAGGTACCAATCGAGAAGATTCAACAGTGAAAATGGATGTCATACTTGGCGGTGCTACATTTAATACTCAATATAATAAAGACCCTTTATCACTACCGATTGTTGAAATAATAGAAACTGCGTTACATCATGGGATTAATACAATTGATACCTCGCCTTACTATGGGTCAAGTGAAATATTAATCGGCAATGCCTTAGCAAAACTCAACACTATCAAGAGAACTGATTTAAAAATTTGCACGAAGGTTGGACGGGTATCAATGGATAAATTTAATTATTCAAGACAGTTTGTCCGATACAGTGTTATGAGGTCCATTGATCGATTGCTACATGCGTTTAGCGATAATGACAGCAATAGGTATTTAGATATTGTTTATTTGCATGACGTTGAGTTTCAATCAGTTGGGAACTGTTTGGAAGCAATTGATGAATTGTTTCATTTAAAAAACCAAGGTTTTATCTGTAAGATTGGTATCTCTGGATATCCAGTTGAATATTTGTATTCGTTAATGGAAATTTGTTACAATCGTGGAACAAAATTAGATTGCTTATTATCATATTGCAATTTAAATTTACAAAATACCATATTGGAGAATTATTATAATAAATTTAAAAAAATCAATCAAAATATAATAATTTCAAATGCTTCAATATTAAGCATGTCCTTATTAAGATCACAGGAGACAAAATCATTTCATCCCTGTTCAAATGAATTACGAAAATGTGCACAAGCTGCTTCGCTATATTGCAAGAAACATAATGCTAACTTGGCAGATTTAGCTACACGATATGCTCTGTCGAAATGGCAAGATAAAGGGCCTACAATCATAGGTGTCAGTAACGTGAAGGAGCTAACAGATGCAATAAATAATTATAGAATTATTGCCGATGCAAATAATCAACTGAGCGAAACAGAACTAAAGTTAATTCACTGTATCCAAACAGAAATATTCGGACCACATTTGAATGAGACATGGAATTCAGGTATATCACATCCTGAGTTACAATAGAGCATCCACTTATTTAGATAAATATGTGTATATTAAGGTTGGTTTTATTATTTGTAATCTATATATGAAAAAATCTTACATAAAGATTCTATTATTATCATTGCATGGAATATATTGATTTACTGCTTTTTAAAGAAATATATATATATATAAAGAGAACAGTTTCTTTGACGTATTTAAATATTTCTAAACCACTTCTCACTACCAATAAGATTTCTAAGTGAAATTCTACATCATTATGTGCCCTTGACTAATGGGGCGGCTATAATATAATTGACCTTGTTATATTTCTAATTGGAGGCAGAGTATTTGTATTTTGCGAAGTATTTATTATCTGCTACAATGCGTGTATCAACACTCAGGCTAGCAATCCAGCATTCGAATAAGTTAGTTACTTCCTGTGGTAATTCATAGTCCATTTCAATTATTAAATCTAAATTATTATCAGGTTGCCGTATGTGATATTCACGTATAATTTATAGTCATTCGTACATAGCCTTACATCATGTATTTAGTTTGATTACTACACCGCTGGATCTAGTTCAGATATATTCTGGTTAAAGATTGATGTACCTGTAATGTACCCTTTTAACACATCAAATTCTTCCATCGAATCCGTTCATTATAAGTAGGAAATACCTTGTTTTTGCTAATGCTATTAATCATATTCTTTGGTTTATTAGAATTCTTATACATATTTCTTGAAGTATTTATCCCAATTTTGAAATTGGGATTGGCAGCTAATTTCTTTTTAACCTAACCAACAAGCTTCTTAATGTAGTTGCTTCCTTATCATTAATGCGTCCTGAAAGTATCCTTTATGTTCTGTACTGATCGACATTGATTTCAAAGTAATTGTCAATACACATGCCTTCTTTTTTCACTCTTCCAGAACTAACCGATCAGGATGATCAAATGATCTGAAAATTCGAAGCACAACGTTAGTAGATTCTAATATTAGATCTCCTAATTGTTTGACTCAAGTTATGTACGAATTCAATGGGTTTGTATATAATTTTCTTATTTTGCACTGCAATTCAAACTGATCTTTAATAAGAATAACATCATATTCGTCCTAAAAATTGAATATTCTTCTGGGGTGATGTTTAAACTCTGGATATGTATGAACTTTGTAGTAATTTGTTTAGAATAATATCTTGTAGTAATTTTTATAAGGATTGAAAGTACATTTTCCTGTACTAACTTGCCATGATCTAAAGTTTGTTCGATCCGATATTAATTCTTTTTAGCATATTTACTCTAACCAGTTGTTGCATACTAATACTAGCTTATATAGAGTAGGGTAAGGTATTCAAATAAATGTTGACACCATTTTTCCAAGTCAAATGGGTCAGATAGTTTACAAAATAAAACAACTTTATCTATGACTTCGGATGAAAAACACATTGACAAATAGATCTTACAGTCTGTATTTTGTACCAGCTGAGGTGATGATAGATGAGGCCAAAGCAATATATATTCAATTTTAGATATATATGCGTTGTTTTCTTGAAGAGAATGTCTACCTATGAAGCACGGAAATGGCATTAACCTAAACACCAACATCCTTTTGTACGCTAATAAGATATATGCATCTAATCATTCTTGAGTACTTTTCAGTGCTTAGCATGAAATTTCAGTTGGAATTTCTACAGACGAAAACGCAACAAATTGAAAAAGTAAAAATTTCAAATCAAAAGGAAAAAATTTTATACTTCTCTTTAAAACACATCACATCCATGCAAGTAGATAGTGTATGGAGTTATTTTCTGATTAGAGTAGCCAGTAGACTAGTATAACAAATCATGTCATACTATAACAGATACAAAAACAAAAAGAGATCAGATAATGGTGGCAATCCCAATGGCAATTTCAATGCCAAAGGTAAGGGTAATCCTAATGGTAATTCCAATAATCCCATGGATCCAATGGGCCTTGAGATGGGACAGCCTGCAGATGCTATATTTGATTTAGGTAAGAATAAGAGAGTCACTGTTAGGCAGTTTCGTAATATTAATCTAATTGATATCAGAGAGTATTACTTAGATCAGTCAAGTGGGGAGATGAGACCTGGTAAGAAAGGTATATCGTTGACCGAAGATCTTTATGATGAATTATTGAAACATAGGTTAAATATCGACGAAGCATTGAGAAGGTTTGGATCCAGGAGATCAAGGACTAAGACGGTGCGTTTACTATCTGACGATGAAGATGATAACGAGGATGATGATGAAAAGGATGACAAGAGTAATAATGGTGATAAGGATAAAGATGGTGATGGAAAGAACAATAGAGACAAAAGCACTACAAAGAAAGATGGAAAGAAGGAACACAAGGATGGCGAGCATAGCAAGTCAAGGGATAATAGCAATAAGAAAAGAGAAAGGGATGTTGAAGAAGGTGAAGATATTGATAAGAACAAGACAAGAAAACAAAAGATTGCGCCACCTACACTTCTACCACATGAAGAAAACATTGAAAATGCAAAGAGAGAAGCAAATGCAACATTAATTATCCCTGGGCAAGCGAATAAGAAAGAGGAGCCCAAGGAAAAGAAAAAAGAACAAGATGTAAAGGCTCCTGTGAAGGTAGTCAAGCCTAAGGAGGAAGAGATGAGTAGTGTATTACCAAGTACAACTACGTTACCAATTGACCCAGATGCATCTGCTGCTGCAACCATTGAAAATTCAAGTGATGGAGAAACTTTAGAGGCAGAAATGAACAAGATATTTGATGAAAGTAGCGAAGAGGAGTAATTTCATAAGAACAGCTACGTTAGACACATAATTTTAACCCATATATTAAATAAACCCATATATCAGACACATTAAATAAACATCCTTATCGTTTACATTTACTCGTTTATTATTTTATCATCAACTTTTGTTTTTGTTTTCGGGATCAAAAATTGATGAGACAAAAAAAACTGTTGCAAGAGAAAGAAACAGATAAAGACTAAAGAAAAGGTGTGATGTTGATGATATTTATATTGCAGAAGGTATTATTGAAACAAGTTACCAAATAACCACCCGACCAATATTTCTGTTTTTGATGATGCCTAGACTAGAAACAAGTAATGAAGATAGCTTTGAAGCTACATACGCAATCAATTCAAAAATTGATTTCAACGAAAACCAAGACAAGATTAGGTCATGCTTACCATTGGATTTGATAGAGAAAGTCAGCATTGACTCAAAGAATAGACTAATTGATATTACTAGTAATGTTGCACCGTCTATGATAATTAAATCGTTTCAAAAATGCGGATTTGATGCTATCCTAAGAGGCTCTGGGAAACCAAATTCCTCTGCAGTATCCATCTTGGAAAATTTCAAAGAGAATAAAGTGAATGGTTTAGTGCGTATTGTTCAGGTTAATGATAATAAGACAATGTTCGATATCAGTATCAATGGTGATGACTTAATTAAGGGTGATTATAGAGTCGATATCAATGAGAATGGTAATATCTCAAATGGCCTGGCATCTACAGGGAACTCATTCTATAGATTCAAAGATACTTTACACTGTAACGATGTGGGTAAAAATGTAGTTAATGGACACGCATTTTGGGCTGCTCCAATCAAGACTTGGGAAATTATTGGACGTAGTTTTGTTATTACTAATATACATGATTCAGAAATGCAGATTGGTGGTATTATTGCTAGAAGTGCTGGTGCTTGGGAAAACAATAAACAAGTTTGTGCTTGCACTGGTAAGACAGTCTGGGAAGAAAGAAAAGATGCGCTTGAGAATAATATCAACTAATACTAGTATATAGGATTGGTGTCTAAAGCATCATACTGCTCTATAATATGTATCTAAAATTTTACGTACTCAAGACTCTTATTTATTTTTAATATCTTTTCCAGTAAATCGAACTTGAAAGTAACAATACTAGATCATTTTTGCAACCAAACAGTAAGGTATATTATTTATCGTGTTTTGCCAAGAGAAAAATACATCTTATCAACGCACCTATCTATTATGCATTTTCTCTGCGATTTACACAGCTTACATAAAATATACTAGTCACTGAACCCATATGTTTACATATATCTCGAGCGTTTCCTTTCTTTCTCTTTCTAGACTTTGTACAAGCATAAATATTTACATATACGTTCTTATCATATTCAATCACACAGTTTGTTTGATAGAATACAAAATTGGCTCAATAGTCATTCAAGCAAAAAAAAAAACAATTTTTTGCAAGATAAAAAGAAATGCTCCAACAAAAACACAGTGGTACATCATACCAAGGTTACATCAAGAATAACAGGGGAGGAAATTAGATATAGATGACTGTGGAATCGACTTCAAAGTTAACTAACCAACTGATTTCTAAACTAACCGATTTGGATCCCGAAAATAAGGTCGATTTACATACTTCAACGAGCCGCAACAAGAATAATTCAAACACTTTGAATATGGAGAATAGTGATTATTTGTACAGTCAGACAGATAATGCTACCAGTAACAGGGAAGATTTAAATTTCAACAATCTAAATACGTTGGAACCTTCTTTGAGAAACTCCTCAACCCCAACAACGGCGACTAGTCGAAGTTACAGTCTCGAAATTGATGCAACAGCGCTACGCGAAAGGAAGGATGGAAATAATAGTAATCTCATGACAAGGGAGAGCTCGTTAGCTAATAATATAGTTCCAAACTTAAGAGGTATGTCAAATGATAGTAATTATCACAAAACTAGCAAAGCGGATGGTTCGACAAAATACGTTAGAACAAATCAGGATCTAATCAAAAACAATGCCCATGTATTAAATACTGACTACCTGAATTACGAACCAGTAACTACCCCAACGACACTTAACGACTTCTTATTAAATTTTGAGTCTTCTACTTCTCCAACCACGACTAATTCCATGGCTCCTGCAAAAGGTGCAAGTGTAGCTACAAATTCAACAACCCTTAATATGAAAAACAACCAAAATTTGACAAATCAAAATAGCTTCAGTCTAACAAATTCTCCAAAGAGTACTAATAATTTAGTCTTACCATTGCAGAATTCAACTAATAACCAAGTCAAGAATCAACCACAGCAGACTCAATCTCAACATCGTTTTATAAATCCAAGTTCTTTTATTGATAATAGCAATATTTACAATAATGTCAACAATAACCAAATCTCAAATCAGTTAGATTCTGTTTTAAATGACTATTTTCCACCAGACCTGTTAGCAAATCCGGCATCCCTGATCAATAATAACGAGACAAGCAGAATTACTACTGTTAAGAGCAATGATGATACTATTGGTACTAAAAATGGGAATTTTAGTCTTGATGTGAATATGGATAGCATTAGACGGCACAGTGAAGTAAATGTTAATAACATTATACCCCAAATGACAAACTCTCGTGATTCGATATCTCATAACTTGGATTTTTGGACGATGGCAAGAAGTAAGAGTTCTAAAAATGACTCAAATGTAATATTGGAAAACGAAAACGAGAATGATTGCGATACAGAACCAGAAAATGAAAACGGTGAAGTTGACGAAATCGATTCCGAATTGAATTCAATATTAAATGAGTATAATCTAAATTTTAGTAGTCCTCTTCCAGAAAGCAGGAATAACACTATCCGGTTAAATAAAATCTCAACTATTGATGATCCTACAAACACTGCAACTTTTAATCATATAAATAATAAGCATATTCATCGTATTAACAATCAACAACAATCAGGTTTATTATCACCACAGTCTCTAAGGCAAAGCAAACACTATAGTATTAAAAAAAGACAACAAAGGAACTCATTGCCAGCATTAGAAACCCCATATACTAGTGATTTCTTTTTGAAATTATATAATGAAAATCATATCCCTGAGATTGATAAACCTAGTTCAAATCCGATTACCAATGCTGCTAATCAAATCAATGTGGTACCGTGGGGTAGTAATGATAGTAATAACAATAACAGCAATACTACAAATAACCAATTTGTTCAACCATCATTACTCCTATCCAATAATGCCTCCACTATGGCAAAGTTAGCTACAACTGGAGCGGAGGGTTCCAATTTTGGGCCAATAAAAGAAGTATATGATGAAATTCCGGATTTAGGCCATCCTTTAAGAAGGGATCTATCATTACCACAGCAATATACAAAGTCTTATCAAACTCAACAACCTCAATTTCAAGATATAAGAAGAAAATCATTTACGATACCACGATTTACTTCTCCACTGGATCCATCTAATGAATTAGATTCTTCAACATACAAGCAACATAAACCATCAATGAAATCTATGTATATGGCAAGAAGCACTTCCTTATCGGCAAACATACTTTCAAAAGATCTAGAAGAAAAGGAGAAACCATTTAAATGTATGACATGTACTAAGGGATTCAGAAGAAGCGAGCACCTTAAGAGGCACATCAGATCAGTACATTCACAAGAGAGACCATTTGCTTGCACGTTATGCGATAAGAAATTTAGTAGAAGTGATAACTTATCTCAACATTTGAAAACACACAAGAAACATGGTGATATGTTGTGATCTCAAACCAAATCACAATCCGTTTCATAACAGAGCACCCACATATTATATTTTTTTTTCTTTCATATTTACATATCATTAACTTTACATACTGATACACTTATATAAAGTAAAGTAATATACATTATTGTTGTCATTGCCTTTATTTTTACATTGAAAGTTTAGGCTTTGTTTACATATGTGCTGAATACGGTATCGAAGAGTGGTTGATGTATTCCATGCATCATAGTGTAAGGGGCCTAAAACAGCGCAACCGAAAAAACGAAAAATTTTAGCATATATGAAACCACAGAATCAAATGAGGTGCTGATCATAATTTCATCGATCGGTAAATTTTTACATATATATTGGAGTAGGTTCGTTCATTGAATAGCATCCTTTTGTACTGGCAGTGACTTCATTTACATATTTAGTCTCAATAAGCTCCAATAATCATCAGATCATTCTCCAAATTCTTAATTTCAGGTTAGCCGACATACCTTATCTGAAACTGACTATTCTATCATTTAACAAGTTAGGTATCAAACCTAAATTCAATTATATATCCAACAGACAAACAGTTTTATTTTAAAAGATCTTTATTTTTATTTTTATTTTTGTGTATTAATCATTGCACTCACTCATTTAAAACAATTAAACATAATGGAGAATATTTTTACCCAAAATTCAAAAACTGAAGCAAATCCACTACAGAAGATGTCATTAGCCAACCCATTTAATCAAAATATATTTAGAAATGTACACGATCTCTTTAACTTGGGAAATAAGCACCATAGTCAAAGCACAAAAACTAACGAGTTAGAATTTTCAAGTGATAATGAAAGTAATAATATACACATACCTACCCTGCATAAGAATAATAAAGATGACATTGATATCTTAAATATATCTTCAGAATTAAATTTAAGCATTTATTCTGAAGATCTTTTAGCCTCTCCAACCTTATCTGGAACTTCTAACATTGGAAGACAAAGAGCTTCAGTAGTCAGCTCAGCCACAAATCTACAAAGACAAAATTCATTGATACAGAGAAGTAGCGGTATACAACGTAAAGGGAGTCTTAAGAACAAGGAATTTAGTAATAGTGGCAACAACAAGAAACCCTCAAGGAAGACTAAGAATTCTAATTTAAAAAGACTTAATTCAATGTATACCAACGAAAAAGAAATCACAGTCTTTCCTTCCCCGTCTTCGTCATTATTTAGTCATGAATCGTTTACAAAAGAAGCAAACTATCCAAAGTTAGAAGAAAGCAAAATACCAACTTTTCAGTACAACAGTTTACAAAAAACTACGTCTTCTACTTCTGCCTCTTCCTCCTCCTCCTCCTCTCCAACATACAATGACAATTGTCATGATACATTTCCAAGAATTAGTCAAGAAACGTTACAAAGAATTATGCTTGATGGCATTCATCAGCCCTATTTTGATTCCTATTGTATAATTGATTGTAGATTTTCATACGAGTTTACTGGTGGTCATATTAGAAATGCAATCAATGTATCATCTAGGGATGATTTAGAGGCCGAACTAATACATAATAACACTAAAATTAATTACAATAAACCAACAAGCTGTCTATTAATTTTTTACTGCGAATTTAGTTCACATAGAAGTCCAATATTAGCATCGTACTTGAGAAATTGTGATAGAATCATTAACTATGATAGTTACCCACACCTATTTTATCCTGATATTGTAGTTTTAGATGGTGGGTATAAAACCTTTTTTGACAGTTATCCACAACTCTGTGACCCCACCAATTATGTAGAGATGAACTCGAAGGAAAATCTATTGAGTTGTGAAATTGAGTTGGATAGATTTCGTAAAGATTCCAGAAAAGTTGTTACGAGGAATAATTCGGTAAGGAAATTTAGTAATGTTATGAATAATAAAAATAATACCATAAACGATGCTGACTTGTTTAAATTAGAACCACCACCGAAATTATTTTATAAAAATGTTAACGGCAGTCGTCATGGTAGTCGTAATAGTTCCAATAATGACAATAATATAAATCTCAGTGACGATACCCTATCATCAATTACATCAACTGTTACTACGATCAATAGTAGCAACTTTAGCGTTAGTAGCATGCTATTGATGGAAGGCTTACCCAATGATTCTTCCTTTAGTTTAGAAGAAAACAATGAAATTGATGACAATAATGAAACAACTTCATATTTATCCAATAATAGCCCTAGTTCCCCGACTAAGAGATTATTATTCAAAAATATCGAGGAAGAAGAGAAAGAGGGGATGAGATGATTTGGTAAATGTTTGCCTTTTTATCATTTGCATTAAAGTTCTCATGCAAAGTATTCAAACTAATCGACATACCTTAATAGATTTACATATATATATATAATTTCATCTAATCAGCCTTTGCATTACCAGTATCGTTATTAGTCTCGATAAGAATATCCCTGCCAACCCATCTATTTAAATCAGTGCCCCACCTTCTGGGTGGCCAAATAACAGAAACCACCCTTCCTATTACTAAGCCGTCAGAAATAGGCCCAAATTTTCTACTATCAACTGAATGAAAATTATCTCCTTCTACCCAGAGGTGACCTTTCGGTACTAAATTTATATGTCTATTATTTTTATCATTTTCACCGTCTTTTCCTTCTTCTTCTTCTTCTTCTTCTTCATCATCATCTCTAACGGCATCATATTGTATACCTTTAACTCTCTTACAAAATACTATACAAGGGTCACTGGGTGATTTAAACAATATTATATCGTTGCGTGATTGCTTAGTTGGGTTTATGCGATTAATTAGAACCCAATCCCTTTCTAGATCTGATGGGTTTAACGTCGGTCTCATTGAAGAGCCACGGATTTGAGACACATGAACCGTTTCAGTTAAAGTCATGAACACAGGAATCCATGTTAATGTGAGTAATATGGGTCGAACATAATGTCTTGCTGACATGGTTGTGGGTGAGTGTATCGTTAGTATTAAAATCTTTAGCACGTTGTTCTGTTGTTATTCTTTTTATAACTATATTTTTTATAATGAAAAATTCACGTCCAGCCAGTTACAGATCGGAGAAATTCGGATCGAAAAGAGAGTGAAAAGTCATCCATTTGAAAGGCTGAATCAAAGAGGATAGTGCACTGAAGTTATGCATTGTGTATAAGGATTGAATACATTTACTGTTGGTTAATATTAGAAGAAAATAAAACATGAATCTAAGACAATTATAAACTGCAAAATTAAAATAATCAATAATGTTCAACTGTTCAATACCACACACGGAAATGGCGATTAGAATATGGAAGCATCCAATCATTTGCTACCTAAAGTCTCAGTGGTTTTTTTATTGCTTAGCGATACTTATTGTTATAGCTAGATTTGCTCCAAATTTTGCAAGAGATGATGGTTTGATTAAGGCTCAGTATACAATTGGATATGGTGCCGTGGCATGGATCTTTTTGCAAAGTGGATTGAGTATGAAAACCCGGAAGATTTTAGCGAATATCCTTAATTGGAGAGCACATTTAATTATTTCAGTCATTAGTTTTTTGGTTACATCTGCAATTGTATTTGGGTTTTGTGTCGCAGTGAAGAAATCCGATGATAAGAATATAGATGACTGGGTACTAATAGGCATCATTTTGACAGCGACATGTCCTACTACAGTGGCATCAAATGTCATTATGACTCAGAATGCTGGTGGAAATGATTTACTGTGTGTTTGTGAGGTGATGATTGGAAACTTATTAGGCGCCTTCATAACACCTGCATTGGTACAAATGTACACAAGTGATTCATTGTTTCAATATGGAAACCCATCAAATGGTAGCTCTATGAGTGCTGTGTATTCTAGAGTTATGAAGCAAGTTGGATTCTCTGTCTTTGTTCCATTGTTTGTAGGACAGGCCATTCAAAATATTATACCCAAATGGACTGAAATTTATCTATCATTTCTTAAAAAATATCATATTCAGATTGGTTCCTACATGTTACTACTTATAATTTTTAGTTCTTTTTCCACTGCATTTTATCAGCATTCGTTTACAAGTGTTTCTCACCTCTGTATTATATTTGTATGCTTCTTCAACATGGGAGTTTACATATTGTTTACATTACTCTCCTTTGTCATTGCGAGACCTTTTTTCATTAGTAAGATATATCAAGAAGAACCTCAGACTCAGAGAAAATATTCTAAATTATACTATTATTCATATAAATTTTTCAAACCATTTTACTTTAATAAGAAGGATACAATTTGCATTATGTTTTGTGGGCCGGCAAAAACAGCTGCATTAGGTGTTTCATTAATTAGTTCACAATATGGTGATAAGAAAGAGCATCTTGGAAAATTATTAATATCGCTAGTACTATATCAGGGAGAGCAAGTATTGCTTGCAAGTTTTTTTGTTTACCTTTTAAAACGTTGGGTCAAAGATGAACTTGAACTAGATAAGAAAGGTTGTATAGATAATAAAGACGACCTAGAAAAGAGCGCACCAGCTCATTTAGAAACTGAACAAAGTATTTCGAGTGGTGATACTCTAAAAATATAAAATGTTTTATTCTCATTTCATATTCATTCATGTATTAAATGTTTTTACAAACATACCTTATATATATATTCTTTTTAACTCATTCATTTTTTAATGTTACAAAAATGTCTGTTTTACAAAAACTAAGCTACATAGTAAATATTAACTTAAAATTCGTATAAAATTAAATGGAATCAATCCTTCCCCATGTCTTGAATTTATTGTCTCGCTGTCATAAACTTCACCTCTATACCAATCGTCGCTGATAATTTCTGTAATTAGTATATAATCGTTTTTTTCAAAATGAGCCAACTCTGGTGCACCATTATCTAACAAAGGATATACTGCTTTAGCATATTTTATGACTCTCTCCCCACTTCTTGTAACAATAGGTAAAGTAATTATAATCCCATTATCTTTAACTCTGCCTAACTTTGCATTATCCTGTATCGATCCTTGTAACCTTTCCATTTCGTATAATGCATCTTCAATTGGGTTCTTTGAACTTTCCAAAGCCATGGACTTTCTTCTTGAACTAACATCCTTTCTTTCATGACTGTTTATTCTTGGGGTCAATCCATAATGTTGCTGAGTACTATTACTATTATTTTCAACTACAGTAGGTTCAATATATTTGGAGTTGATGACAGTATTAGTACTATTTTTTCTTAAATCTGGCGATGTTTCTGAATTCTGGCTTTGTAATAATGAATTAATGTGGTTCATGGATTTACGTTTCGTATTAGTGGAATTCCATGATTTAGCAAAACGTTGGTTATCGTCTATGCTTGATGCTATAGAACTTACTGAGGTTGCCATTGAATCTAAGCTTTGTTTATTTTTTATATGTGCCGTAAAATCCGTTGGGTTTGATGACGATTCTGAAGTTGTATATGAATGAGTTGAATGACTATTGTGATGTTCATTCTGAACTTCAGGTGTCTTTAAGCCATGATGTTTCAATGATGATGCATGTTCTTCCTTTCTGTGAACTTCTTCTGGCTCTGGAGTTATTGGTCTATTTTCTGAATTTCTCATTAATGTTTGATAAGATTTTGATCCTACTACTTTTGGTGTTGTTTCTTCACCAGATGATATATACTCATGATAATGTTCTTGTTCTTGTCCTCTTGGTGGGGTATATGTTAATGGTTCAGTATCATTTTTAGGAGTTGGCAGTGGTTTATTAATATAGCTATTTCTAGAGACACTGTTATTATGTGATTGTTTGCTACGTGAACTTTGTTGTAACTGTGATGAGAATTTTCTAACACTTTCGGTATATGTATCTTTTGCAGGTATCTCATATTCTGTGGTATGTTTTCCTGTTATTTTACTTGCAGCACTAGCATGGAAAGAATTTCTATTTGCATGCTCACGAAGAACATTTCCAGTTGTCTCCTTTGAACGATGCTTTTCTTTTAACCTTCCTGTACCATTTTCGCTTGAAAATTTTGCAATATCATCCAATGCGGTAAATAATGTTAATTCATTGTTCAGTAATTCAAATTTTGATTGTTCGAGAATATTTGTTTCTATTGATGCATCTATATAATTTTGCATCTTGCTTTGCAATAGTTGGATTCTTGTACATTCCATATCTTGTAATTGGCGTGTTATATCGGCCCATTCGTGTAACCAATATTTTTGTGATGCTTTGTATTCCTGCTTGAGAACGTTTAATTGTAGTTTTGTTTCCTGAACATTGTTTTCCCATTTAGCTAATTCCTTTTCATTTTGTTCGATTCTCTTTGACCCAATGATGTTATTTCTATTTAGTCTTAAATCTCTAGCTTTTATACCTGCTTCATTCATTCTCTTTGATAGTTCCTCGCAACCTTTTTTCTTATTGAATTTATCCAATCTCAGTTTTTCGACTTTACCACTTACTGTGGTGTATCTTGCTTGGAGTTCCCCTGTGAACAGTTTGATGTCACTATAAACCTGTCTATAAATCAATTCACTTTGTTTAGAATGAGCTTGAGCCCTTGATTTTTCGACGGACAGTAGTGATTTAAATCCTTTGCTCAAGTTTCCAAACTCTACTGCTGTACTCATATCTTTGGTTAGTTTTTCATTTATGGCACCTAATCTTCTTGCATAATCTTTCTCAAGTTCAGAACGTTGTTTAAAGAAATGTTCAATAGTATCACATGATTTTATTCCTGCATGGAGATGGGTTAGTAGGATATTAACCCCTTCATCATTTGGATCCCAGAAACAGGATTCGTAATCGTAATTCATTTATGTATTTATGTATTTTTATTGTGTTCTTATATTCCTTCTTATTAATCGTTTTATGGATATCCACTAATAACTTAACCTTCCTATGACTTTACTTGTATAGCAAGTGTACTTATATGTATTAGTATTTGCGATTATTTACACAGCATTTCGAAAGGAACAACTAACAAGCATTGCAAACGTTTCCTAACAAAAGATATCTTTACTAAATTCTCACATACGAACTCTGGAATAGAACTATTTTGATCGAAACTCCATTTTGAGTATTTTTCAATATTTTCCATATTTACATATTTCCGAATTGGGATACCCTAAATAATCACCTACGACGAATATTACAACCTGCCTATTTAATACATCTAACCGAATGTAGTAACACGGCTGCATATCATACCCAAATAGGTAATTTAAGGGGTGAAGAGAAATTTTCGAGGAAAATTAAATTATCGTGTGTAATGATATATTGTTGATAATGAAGAACATAACCTCCTCTTTTCCCAGTATCCGATACCGAAAGTCAACTAATTTCCAACAAGGAGCAAAAAAACCTGCCTGTGGAGGAGGGGAGTCGTGTTAAAAGGATGTCTCGAAGATTTATAAAGGAAGAAAATTCAAATTTTCTATGTACATTAATTATTTATATATTTATACTCGGTATTTAGAATACATTCTGTAGAATATAGCGGTAATATTTAGTAATAGACATTTCCTTTTTTTATATTTTGACTAATAGACAACAAGAAAGTAGTAGACACTAGATACCATTCGAATAAAAGATGTCATTAGTTTCTGCACTTCCTGATAAGGAACGCAGCATTGAACCAGAAAATGTCAAACCAAAGAAAGGTTCCTCAAGCCGCACAAATACTATGTCTTCCATCGATTCAAAAGGTGCTCCAAAGAAGCATATGTCAATTTATCAAACATCTGGTGAACCATTAAGTAAAGAAGCATTATACCGTGCTAAATTAAAATATGGTGTTTACCAATCTCCAGGTGGTAGCTATACAGTAGGTGTTCCAAACACTAAGGCCGCTTCAGATGCTGCTGCTTCCTTAGCTCATGATAATCAAACAACGGTTGAGGCTTACAAAAGACTCTTAGATCCAAACGCGACCAAAGCAGCTTCAAAAGTCACTAAACTTAACGGAAGATCTCGTTCTTCTAGTACTGTTTCGACTTCATCAGCTATTTCTCAAAAGAAGGCAAGTGCCGCTGCATCAAAAGCCTTCACGGCTGCCATCGCTAATGATGAATCTATTAATAAGGCAACTAAGTCCTTGACTAATAAGAAAAAATCACGTAATCAAGGAAAATCTTACTCTATTACCAGTGCAAGCTCTGTCCTCAGAGCCCACTCTAAACAAGACACTGCTATCCCAGAAAAGGATGATGGTGATGTGTATAAGAAGATGAACTTATCAAAAGTTTTAAAGGGTGCCGAAACAAGGGCCGAGTCAAGAATTAAACAACGTTCTGAACCTGACCGTAAAAATTTTAACTATGGTATCAAAACTAATGCTGCTGAAAACAATAAATTTACATTATCCACAAAGACAATGTCCTCGATTATGTCCATGTCAGATGGTAGAACTGAAGCTGCTAACGAAGAATCTGCCAAGAAAGCTATTAGAGATAAGAAATCCGCCAAATTCGCACTTGAAGCAGCTACAGCAGTTAACGATGTTGAACCAAAGGCATTGGATAAGATAAATGAAGATCTATTGCAAAGAGAGAAAAGAAGATCCCTTTATTTGAAGCAATTAACTTCTCAACAAGTCCTAGCTACTGCTAGAGCTAATGTTGATAAGGAAATGCAAAATATTGAGGATAAAGATTATCAATATAAGTTGTTTGGTAATGACAAGTATAATAGAGCTGCTGTTGCCATTGCACAGGCATCCCTGAACAAGAAAACCCAATTCTATGACAAGATTAATATGGGTGGTGGTTTATGGTTAACGCAAGAAGATATTAACAAGATTTCAAACGATTTATTAAACCCTGTTCTAGAAGAAATTACCGAGAGAGCAAATAGTCAAAGAGCTGCCGATGTAGAGATTGCAGAGAGAACCAAACAATATCAACAAGATTTAAAGTATTGGAATGGATTACAACGTGAAAAGATTCTAAACGATGAAAAATATGCTATTGAAAGTAGACAAAGACTTGAAGATGAAAAGGAGGAAGCTAAAGCTGAAGCAGATGAAAAATATTCAACCATGCACGAAGAGAAGAGAGAGTTGTACAAGGAGAAAAGAAAAGGTTTAGAAAACACAAAACAAATGTTTGAAGATTTGAAGTTAGAAATGCAAATGAAATTGGAAATGGAACAAGAACGTTGTGATAAAGAATTAGATTCTTGGAATAAATATTGTGAAGATGGTATTGTTGATGCGTTAGAGGAACAAAAGGGTTTATTAAAACCATTGTTAACCGATCTGGAAAAGGCTGAACAGGAGCACGATACTTTAATTGGCGAATATGATGATATTAATGGGAAAATTCAAAGATTAACTAAGTCAATTGATGATCATAAACTGAAGATTGCAAACTATGAAGACGATCTTGTTGGTCAACATAATAGAGAGCAAAGAGATACTGCTGAATTGGGTAAGCTTGGAGAAAATAAAGAACAATTAGAACTCGAATTAAATCAAAAAGTGATTATTATGGCTAATAAGGCTAAGGAAGAAGCTGAATTATCTGCTAAAGAAGTCCATCTAAAGGAATTGGAAATTGATGCTTTAATTAATGAACGTAATACTGAATTAAACGCAACTGAGATCACCTTACAAAAGGAAAAATTAACATTATTAGAAGTTATGAAAGATGTGGCAGAGTTAAATGGTGAAGATGGATTAGATGAAGTCAAGGTGAAGAATTTGATCGGTATGACATCAACTGAGTTCTTAGCTAAAATTAAAGAA
The DNA here is from genome assembly GCA_030674245.1 of Jamesozyma piceae. NCBI lineage: Eukaryota > Fungi > Ascomycota > Saccharomycetes > Saccharomycetales > Saccharomycetaceae > Jamesozyma > Jamesozyma piceae. The sequence continues at coordinate 30,025 of JAJLYB010000011.1, forward strand.
AATGCAGGTCCCATCAAAGAGGACGGCACAGAAGGTTTAGAAGATATTGTAGAAGAAGAAATTCCAAAGACTGAAACCGGTACAAAGAAAACAGTTGAACTACTGGATAAAGCCAACGATATTGCTTCAGTTTCTGGATCTAAAAGTGTTGAGCCAGTAGTTGAAGCTAAACCTGTTAAACCAGTTGCTGAAACTAAACTTGCTATACCTGTGGCAGAAGATAAACCTGTTATGCCAGTAACTGAAAATAAAAAGACACCAAAAGTAGCTGCATCTACTGCCACCGCTGCCACAAAACAACAATCAAACACTTCAGAAACATCTAAACTTTCTGCAATCTCTAAATTTTTTACTGGATCAAAAACAACACATGATGCAAGAGGTAGTAAAACTCAACCTGCAACTAAGGTTGCAAAACCTAAAACTGAAACTGTTAAAGTTGAAACACCAAAGGTTTCAAAGGTTAAAATTGTAGAACCAAAGGTTGAAGAAGCCAAGGTTAAGAAACCTGTTGAGGAACTTATAACTGAAAGTTCAAAGACTGAGGTTACTCCATTTGAAGAAGAGCAGCCAAAACTTGAAGTTCCAAAGACTACTACTTCTAAGAATGTTGATGCTAAACCGGAAGATAATGAATTGGAACCTTCTTTTAGTGGGTTTTCACAGGGTTCCTTAATAAACAACGAAGAGGACGAAGAAGATGACGCTGATTTAATAAAGGATACTGGGGATAAAAGTCATGAAGAACCAAACGATAAAGTAGAAGGCCAAGATCAAGGAAAGGGTTTCTTCAAAGAAGTCTTTTAAAAAGATGAGTTTTCATCTTATGTACGTGTGTTTTTTTCAATTTAATACGAACTTTTCTGTAAAATATTTTTAGAAAAACAAATTATATCTTTCTTAAATTTGTATATCTATTTACAATTAAATATAATATATTATTATTCTTTAAAACTATTATATAAAAAGGTATAAGTCTATAAAATGGAAAAAATGAAAATGAAAATGAAAAATTAATATTAGGGTAAAGTGTGTAACGAATAAACAAAGTTAGAATAGTATGAAGGGGTGTATCTATACCTCGAGGTTTTCAGAACTATTTGTTGTGTCATCTTCGATCTTGGGCACATGCATTTTGTCTGTCAAGTCACTTGACAGTTCCTTGGAGTTATATTTTTGCTCTTGTTCAAGTTGCTTTTCTAATTGTTCAAATTTGTAGTAGCCATCGAATGATTTTATTTCATGGAAGTAACGAGACATTTTAAATCTTCCACCGATATAGAAATCTACTGATATTATCATAAATAGACAACCGAACCAGAATGCTAGTAGCCACTCAAAGCATGCACTGATTGAATTATCATCTACCGCACCGAAACAAATAGCCCAAATAACAGCTAAAGTAAGCCAGATAATCTTTGCAGTGGCACTTATTGTATATTTGTTCCAAGTGTAACCTTCCCACTTGTACCATTTCAAGTCTCTGAAACGAACATTTACCGCTGTGGTATTCAATGGATGCACCAACGCATAATGTTTTCCCAGTACAAAATACTCCGCAGAGAGGCAACATATGGAAAGGAACATTAGTACGATAAAGACGCAAACCATTGCAACATGGACGTGGTGATATAGCTTTGTTGAAAAGATCGTGCACATTAATAGACCAATTTCACCTACTCCACCTAATACACAGGAGGAGATTATCAAGTTTCTCTCATGTACAGTATACCATGGAGGCATATAGAATTTTTGGCCTAACAATGGTAACCAACCTCCACGTTGATAGTATTCCATTAAGATAGTTAGGAAGTATCCTAATCCTTGCCATCCCGCACATGAAATGAAAACAGGTCGTAAGTTAGTTGCACCAATATCTGAGATGTAGATAGGGTTAGACTTTGATGTCATAAACGGGTATATAGGGTGGCCTTGTACTGCCCAGCAGATGAGTAGAGTCATGAGCATACCATACCAAGGGATGAGTGCAATCCATGGTAGTATGAAAAAATAGTTTCCTGGCTTCCTCAACAGCTGTATCTTCCTTGCCATTGTTTTTGCGTATGGTTAGATAGAAAATAGGAGGAGCTGCAGTATGAATTATATTATCTTTTTTTAATCTAAGTGTGCTGATTATATATTCTTTCTATCTAATCAATGATATAATCTAAATCCGTTAACTAATCCATTACCTAAGCCATCCATCACATCAGTAAAATTCCTCGAGGAGTTGCGGTTTTTTTCAGACCGAATCCTTTTTACATAGAAATATGTAAACAAGTCATCGTAACGCCCCGGCAGTCGGAAGACGAGCAGTAAAGCCACACAAAGTAACTGCGTCATACATAGTACAACGTAATATATGACATACAAAGACGTATACAGAGACATTCAATATCCATACTCTACGTCAATAATCATATACACTACTTCTAGCGCAATGAATTTAATTCAATACGGATATAACCATTTAGCAAGGCTCATTCGTGCAGAACGATAGCCTGTTAACATCATTATTCACGAACTTGAAAATTTTGTAAAAAAATGCAAAAAAAAAAAGAAAAAACGATTTGGAATTTTTCAATTCGCAACGAGAAGAAAGTTTATAGAGGATTTGTTTGTCTTATCACAGTTAATTACAAGTTTGCACATTAGTGGAATACATATATATATATATATATATATATTGTTATAAATTTTCTCCATTATATTTGCAAATTGTTATCCTATTTGAAACACATACAAATATATATATCTAGCACGTATAATGTCTACAAGCACAAAGAAATTAAGTCCAGAAATAAAATTCAAACTAGAGACTCTGACCGAGTTGTTTCCGGACTGGACGAGTGATGATTTGATCGATTTGGTACAAGAATACGATGATTTAGAAACTATAATTGACAAAATCACATCAGGTTCAGTGACCCGATGGGATGAGGTTAAGAAACCATCTAAGAAAGAAAGAAAGCAAAACAATAATAATACAGAATATCAATCATTCGAGCATATTTACAATAACAGTAGTACAGATGCGCAATCAAACAAATCACATGGTTATAAATCAAATAACAATACACAATCTGTAAGTAATGTATCGAATAGCAATAATAGTCATAACAACAGTAATAATAATAATAATAATAATAATAATAGTAGTAGTAGTAGTAGTAGTAATAATGCATATTCAAACTATAATAACGTAAAAGGTAAAAAGATGTCACATCAACAGCAAACGCATTCGTATAGTAACAAATCCACCTCTTCTTCGGCTACTGCTGGACAAGAGGAAAAGTCATCGAAGCCAGCACATGTACAAACAAAAGTTGTATCCCATACTACTTCTTGGGCATCTGCAATTTCCTCAGATAATAAAAAATCAACTCAAAAGCAACAACAGGTATCTCATAAAGAACAAGAAGTTGCAGTAGACGAGAATGTGCATGTGGAAGTACAAATTGATGAAGAAAAGCAAACTAATGAAAGTGAAGTCGTTGAAAAACCAAAGAAAATGAGCTGGGCAGCAATTGCTACTCCAAAAGTCAAAATTGTTAAAGAAATTAAACCTCCTAAGGAAACAGAGCATAAGGAATCTCCTTTGGAAAATGTAGACGCTCTGAAGAAGGAGATTGAAACTATTGAACCAGAGACAAAACTAGAAGAATTGGACCAAACTGAAGAACAACAACAAATAGAGCAAGAGCAAGAGAAAATACAAGAACAACCAGAACAAGAGCAATCAGAACAAGAAACAGAGGAAGCAAAAAGTGATGAAGTTGTCACCGAGGTGGAGACTTTTGAAACAAAAGAAGAAACAACAGTGGAAGCTTCTGTTCCAGTTGAACAAGATATCAACAAACAATCACACGCCCAGCAACAAATATACTTACAGCAGCAACAGCAGTACAATTCTCAACAAGGTGGTGAAGTTCCAGCTTTAAACACTCAACAAGAAAATTCAAATGCCCCCTCTGATCAACAACAGCAGCAAGCTCAAGCTCAACAACAAGCTGCTCTTGCTCAACAACAACAACAATACTACATGTACCAAAACCAATTCCCGGGTTACTCCTATCCAGGTATGTTTGATTCTCAATACGGCTACAGTCAACAGCAATACCAACAGTACCAACAGTACCCTCAATACCAACAACACCAACAGCATCAACAGGCAAATCAAGCTCAATCGGCTACAGGCTCTAATGCATCTAACCAATATAATGAATTACAACAAGGTTACCCTCAATCTTCAACTCCAAGCACTGCAAACGCTGATTTAACTACTGCTGCTACCAGTACTGGATCGCCATCTAATTCTACTCAACCCATGACTGGACAACAACAGCAAGCACAAGGTCAAGCACAACAACCATATGGACAACAATCTTTTATGCCTTATTATGGACAATTTTATCAGCAATCCTTTCCATATGGACAACCACAATATGGTATGAATGCTGCTGCTGCTCAATATGGCTACCAAGTTTCAAAGCAAGGTTACAATTACCAACAACAACAACAACCTCAAGGATCAGCTGGTCAACGACAAGTAAATATTCAAGAACAAAGAAACGCATCCTCTCCACAACAAACTGAAGAAGTTAGAACCGATGATCAGCAACAATCCCAATCCCAAGATCAAAATCAACAACCTCAATCATCTAATTTAACGCCACAACAATTGCAATACCAACAATATTACCAATTACAGCAGCAACAGCTACAGCAATTACAGCAGCAACAGCAGACTCAACAGACTCAACAACAGTCACAGGGCCAACAACAAAGTAATTCTCAACAAGGTGCTCCATATGGTTACTCAAGTTATGATTATTCATCGCAAGACTCTAGAGGATATTATTAAAAATCTTTTGGATATCGTTCCTCTTTATAAGTAGATGACATTTTAATTATATGTATATATTTTCTACGTGTATATCAGTGTTTGTATTAGTAACTGATTTGATAATGTAAATAAAGAATTATTTGTTAAGTATAAGTGTATGATTTGGTAATCTATTTATTTTTGTTCAAGTGAACCATTGAATAACAGAAAAGTTTTCACAATCATCCAACTAAAAATCAAACTCAAATGTCATGCATTGAACTGTCTTCATAAAACTTTGAGCCTCCTAATTTCTCATTATTGTTAAATGAATTCTCTATAACTGTTTCATTAATTGTATTTTCCCTTTATTAGACAAAGCCAACGCGAACAAAAAAAATAAAATCAAACATACGCATGGCAAAACCAATTTACAAAATAAAAATACATATAACATTTGGTAAAATTGTTTAATTGCAGTTAGTGATTTACCCCCTAGACATACATAAAGTAGCTACATATATTCATATCTACGAGAGTTGAAGTGTAAATCACGACAGACCCACAATGCAAAACCATATCCATCAGCATTACACATTACCAGGGGTAATGCACTACCTCCAAACTGAATTCACCAAGAACGAACGTGATAGAATAACATGGGAATTGGAAAGGTCAGAGATGAAAACATACATATTAAAATTAGAAGGTGAAAATAAAGATCTTCGTCATCAATTAGCCGAGTCGCAATCGAAAGTTAAGGCAAAGTCAGCAAATCCAGTCAATGTTGGGGAAGGTACCAATGAGACACAAACTTCTGCGTTATTGAAATCAAAACTAACAGTTCAAGAAAATGTTAAAGAGATTATTAATCTTTTAAATAGTCCTAATGTTACTACACAATTGGATTCACTAAATGGTGAGGTAAGGAAGGCTCATGTGCATGAAATGGAAGGGTTGAACCTAAATACAGATATTATTACCGACGTTAATAACGATTCACAAGAGCCAGAATCACTGTTTAGAAATAGGTTACTACAAAACATCGATGGGTTCCATCAACGTTATGGAGATGGTAATTATGATAAAGATAAAGATGTCGCAGAAATATCTGAGGATAGAATTAATAATGTTGATGATGAAACAGATGTTGAGAAAAGCAGTTATGAAGGAGATGTTAATGATGAGGAGCATATATTGGAAGATTCTATCGATAACCTTAAAAACTTCGAAAAATATAGGAAAACTTTAAAATCCTTCTTGAAGGTGCTCAAAAATAATATTCTGGTAACATTAGATGGAGAATTGAAATATTTCAAAATTGATGAGGAATCACAATGCAATGATACAGGTGCAAGTTTTGATTTGATAGATATAAATATAGTGCAAGATATCTTTTGGTTGGACGATGAAAGAATAATGGTCTTAGATAACAATGGTATTTCCGTTTGGTCCACTACTCAGTGTCGAATTATTAATGAATTAAATATATCTCTTGGTGCTAATAATAAACCAATTAACTTTAAGGATATTATCACAATTGATTTTAAAAATAAATGGCTAATGTTAGCTAGCACTAATAAAGTATACATTTGGGAATTGAAGGATATCAAAGAATTTAATAAAATCACTACAGAAAATAAGTATACTATTGAGTCTAGAAATATCTTAGATAGCATATTGGGAATTACTGAAAAATCATTAATTGTGTTATCTAAGGATCCATTAAGCTTGATAATTTACAACTTCAATGGTAATATTTTACAAACAATTAAATTAAGTGAGGAAGTCGCAAATAAGAAATTATCGAATACAGGTAGGTTGTTTTTAAATAAGGAAACATCAAAATTAATAATCCAATTGAAAAAGCACTTGATTGTTTATTCTTTTGATCAAAAGAGAATTATTTTACAAAAGACGTTGGACAAGTTACCAATTTCCATATATTTTAAATATCCAAAGGATTATATTGGTATTGCATACGAAGATGGTACAATTGAATTACGAAAATTGAATGATTTTCAAAATGCAATTGTTAAGTATATTCATAACCCTGATAATTACCTAATCAATTCAAGTAATAAAAGCGAAGACTTAATCATTGAAACAACAAAATTAAATGGATTTGAACCAATATTGCTGTCATTAGGTGATAATATTCTAAAATTAGAAACTAGTGAAAAAATGTTTTAGTTTATATACACTAAATAAGTAAATACAGAACATAGATCTATATATATACTCATACCTTACCAATTTATTAAAATAATCATTTCTTAGCTTAATATTAGAAGGATCCTTTGAGTTTATTATTGCTTATGTCCGGGTTGCACATTAACAATTTTGTAAGCTTGAAAAAATTGAAAAAATAAAATAAAAAATCTGGTATTTTGATGAAATAACAAATATTTTACAAGTTCAACAAGTACAGGTAAATTGAGTAAAGTCGACCAAATAATTGTGTAAGGTCAATTTTTTCAAAGAAAGGATAAACGTTCTTTAGGATATCAGAATTAGAGATTTAAAAAATATTAAGTTCCGAGAAACTACCGTAAAACTCACAAATCAACCGTGAAGTAGCTAACATTAATATGACATCTTTGTTATCTAAAATCGATGCTAACTTATTCGAACTTCGTCAAGCTTCAACACCTAATAATGTTTTGAATTTATACTTAGGGAACTCAACAAATAATGACAATTCTGAATCTAATGAACATGTTATTGATTTAGATCAAAGCTCATTTGCGAGTACCATAAAAATTCAAGATGACAATCACTTATGCTATCATATATCAAATGACTACAAGATAATTACGTTATATAATATAAACCATGTTCTATTTGGTAAAACTATAAACATTCATTTACCAGAACCAACTCTGAATAAAAATCATACATGTTCGTTGTATTTGGATAATGAGTTATTGATTATAAATGTCATTTTACAGGGTGGCATGTTTTTAACTATTAATTTACCAATAAATTTCATAATTGATAGCAAAACCAATAATCTGAAAAAAGATTGGTTTAAAGCCCAAAACCCGTATGACTTCACAGTTAGAATTCCACATTATCTATATTCAGTTTCACCAAATTTTACAATGGTTTTTCTAGAGGATGGTGGGCTATTGGGATTAAAGAAAGTTTCAGAGGATTTTGATTTCGAACCATTACTCTTTAATGATAATTCATATTTGCAGAACTTCACTAGGTTTTTCTCTTCCAAAAACAAAAATATAGCCGGTAAAGCTATAAGTTGTACTGTTTTCCAAGAAAAGTATTTAATAATTCTTACTGAGCATTGTCACCTAAAGATATGGAATTTGTCATCATTGAATCTAATTCAAGAATATGATTTTTCACAAAATCCGGATATTAATGATAATCTAACCCATGACAATAGAAGTTTTAATTCAGCTGGGAATTATTTATCAATTTTCCACAACTACTTAATGATTTATTCTCCATTCGGTAATGGAGTGTTTCAATTAGGTATTTTAACTGTAGATGCCAATAAGGTATTACACTATCAGTTAAAAAATAGTATTCCAGCGAATTTGTCTTCTTCATCTATTTGGTTCCTTGCCGACATGAAACTAGTTAGACCAATTGATATGAATCTAGAATCAACTTATCTAAATTTAGTTATCCTATGGAAATGTGGTTCAGTAAGTAAAGTGCAAATTTTAAATATCTTATTCGATGATTTGAAGGAATATCAATGGATAGACACTGTAAGCAAGTCCATTAAAGATCTCGAAGAAAATTTTGGTTTAATTAGGACTAATGAAACTGAAAATAATTATTATCAAAGATATTTATTCAATTTGAAATCTCATTATGGTTCAGAAATATTTGAATGCGCTCAAACTATATTAAAAGATAATAACATAATAATGCTTGTAGATGATGCTCCTAATGAACACAAGGAATATATAGCCAACTTGGAAACTATACTGAAAGATTTGAAAAATAGATCCGATGAAGTATCCACTTTAACTATTGTTAAAGACGAGATAATAATGGTTAATTGTTTGAAGCGACATAACCACTCTATTTACAAAACTAATGACACTATAGAAAATTACTTTTATAATATCAATTCTGATTCCTATTCTGATGAACTTTTCAATTTTTTGAAAACATTGCATGGATTTACAGCGACAATATCGAATGATGTCATTACAAAGCTAGCAGAAAATTTTGTTGGTATTATGACAGGTGAAATTTCGACAAGCTTATCTCCCAATGAGAAATTTCTAGAAATATTTAAATCTACTCTGCAAAATCAATTTGAAACATCTAATTTACAGATTTTATTTAATGAATTGAATCAATTCGATGTGGGTAGCATTTTAAATGACTTAATTGATAATCATTTACAAAAGTCTACAGACAATGTAAACTCTTTTGTTGAAGCTATTTCCTCGAACAATATTTCAAAACTGATAACAATTGAAAGTTTAAACCAAATAATTAGAATTCAAAACAACTTTATTATCCAAATATTGATGGTTTTTGTCTTGCTAGATTCAGATTATTCTATATTTGCGACTCAATTAAACGCATTGTTAGAACTCAACTACAAACAATTGTTATTCATTAAATTGTACCAACAAGATAAATTACTTTTGATTGATAACATTTTTGAAAAAACCACTAAATTTCATTGTGGTGCCAAACTCTATTCTTACTCTGAGTGGGATAATTATATCCAGCATGTCATTTCAGTAGTTTATAGTACCAGTATTGAATCAGATCCTTTCCTTTGGAGAATTTATAATGAGTACGTCATTGAAACTCAAAAGGAATTTCAGCAAATGCAAAATAGAACGTATTTAAATAATATTGGTGAATTGTTCTACATACGTAAGAATAAAGTACATGAATTTCTGCAGGCTATTTTATTGTTTGTTTGTGGAGAATATGACGAATCTTACAGGTTTTTCCAATTATACGATGATTATACCGCTATGGAAATAAATACTTTGCCGTATTTCCTAGTTAATATGATCAACAATCATGATGTAGGCCGAGAAAACCATATGTGGGGTCCTCTAATTAAAACTTTTGTTGCATTAGATAACAAACAGTCTAGATTTAATTATTATCTTTCAATTCTCTCAAGTGAGTATGGTAATTCTCCAGAATTTTCGTTAAGATGTATAAAAAAATCAATCGAGCTTTCAATGAAACAGGAGAAGGAACTGGATATTGCTACAAAACAACATAAGCAATTGTTGAAATTGCTTATCCATTTTAATATGTACGCTGAAATCATTGATGTCCTAAGGCTGAGTCACTCGTGTCTATCGTTCGATGAAAGAAAAACGTATTTTACTCAGCTACTGGGTTACCCAGATCAAAATGAAAAGTTCTTCTCCACTCTGGTATTCTTATGTAAGAATGATAATGATAATAGAAAACCAGATGTTCAATTCATTAACAGAGAAGATTATTCAATTATTGATTCAATACTCACACAAAATTTACAATCCAAGGATTGGAATACCTATAAAAAACTTTACAGTTTCCGTTTAATTAATAAATTTGAAAGGGAAGCTGCCGAAATAATATATGATTATTGGCTTAAAGTTGGTGCGCAAGAGCATCATGTGGAAACTAAGAGAAAATGCTACCTGATAATAATGAATGTGCTCTCGACATTTAATAATGTCTACGACCAATGGTTATTAAATGGAAGTGATGTGATAACATTACATGAATTGAAGGATGAATATGCAAATTTATAAATAATTATAAAAAAAAAGATGTCATTGAATTGTATAATAAATATGGTAATATATAATATATATAAATGCACCAATTTTTTAATTAAGTGCTACATTGCAATCTAACCTCTATTTGCTGTGTTACCACTACCCTTTGCGTGGGATTCTTTGAATTCATCCCAGTCTCTAGCCTTATAGGTCTCCTTGTCATTTAATTCATAATTATCTTCATCTTCATCATTCTTTGGGGCATCAATATCATCTGGTCCACCTTGCAAGACTCTACCATCCTCCCATTCTTTTTGTAAAAATTCTTCCACGGACATCGTAGGGCCATATTGACCGTAACCTTTAACTTTATTTTGTAATTCTGTTTTTTTATCAATTAAAGTAAAATTTCTCAATATTTTTCCATTTTTGGATAATAAAGGTTTATTTAACACTTCTAATCTATTAGTATAACCGGTTGGGTCATCGGATTTTTGTCTATCTTGTTTGTTTTGTTCCCTTTCATTTGTAATATCCTGGATTGGATTCTTAATAAAATTTTCTAATAATTTAGACTCGTATAATATTTGTTCTATTTCATTAAACGCTGTATAACTTAATCGTCTTAAATTTTCAATGTATAGCTCTCTTAGAAGCTCATCTGTATCGTTATCTTCAATGCTCTTTAGTTTTGATTCAAGAAAGAGTATCTTTTCTGATATTTGCTTATTTTTCTGAAAAAGTTCGATCTTTTGTTGTCTTTTTGCGTGAGCTGCATTTATTTCGTTGTCATCAGTGTTATTAAATTGGTATAGTTCTTCTAAAGTTGGCCTATAGGTTTGTTTGAATGAGTCTAGTTTCTCAACTAATAATTTATCTAACAATTCGTAATCTTGTAAAGATATTAAAAATTGAATAAATAATTGAATGGACTTTTGTAAAAAGGTTAATTTCAATCTGTTCTTAGTAAGTGGATCCTGGGTTTTATCAAATGATTGTTTCTTCGAACACATCAAACCAAGGTAGTAGTCAATGGATAAAAATTTTATTGAAGAAGTTGATAGGTCTTCTAACGATTCATTATCGCTAAACAATGCCAACTTGTTAAATATAGTTGATTTCATTGTGATTAAATTTTGTATGTTTGAAGATAATAATTTTTGGAATTCTTCAGAATCTTGCCTTAATGGCGTATGTTCGATTTGACCTTTGTATGCTTTCACTATATTATCAAATTCTTCGTTAACAGATGACATTATAGATTATTTATTTGGTTCTCAGTCGATATGTAGTTGTGTTACCTCAGTATTAAGGGATATTATTATTATTACTATTATTTCATTTTACAATAGCGCATTGGTAACAGTTACCTTTAAAGACAGTAAATTTTCCATATTTTTATCTAGACAGCGAATTTTCAACTATTCGGATTTTTCACATTAAAATATCATTTACTCTGGCACACACAATACATAAAAATAAGTCAATATAAAGATCATTATAAAGATTAATAATGTATATAGAGGAATTTTATATATGAGTACAAAAAAGGAGAAATTTTGATTAATCTAATTAATGTTCTGGACCAGAGAAACAAATAACTGCCCATTTACCACTACTACACCACCAAGAACCTTTGCCTGGATGGTCCTTTTCCCAAAACTCAGATAGTTCTTCATCTTGACCTGGTTTTAGGGCTACTTGGACATCAGCTTTACAAGTTCTTAAACTTAAAAGTGTAATACCGGTTTTTGATAATGGGCCAATTGCAACGTCCCATGGAGTAGTACGTGACCATGTTCGGTCAGCAGTCAATTTTCTATAATTCAAATCACCTTTGAAAATAACTAAATCAGATTTCAATAAACTACTGTGGATTTTGTCACCGTGGTACTTGGTCTCTGAAGGATCAATATTCCAGAAATCTAGATCAGTGGTCCAGAATGAATCACATTCAAAAGATAACCTGTCATGCTCAAAGAATATGAAAATATCATTAGCAAATAAGTCTAAGGCCTGTGATTCTTCTGTTGTAGCATCACCAGATGGGAAGAATTCTCTGTTCTTTAAGTCATCGATCAAGATATAGAAGTCCTTTAACATTACATCACTAACCATATATGGCATGTCTTTGGCATGGAACACACATTGAGTAGCCAACTTGGTCTGTAACAAAAAAGCAGCAAATATTAAATCAGCGTATAATTCAAACCCAGCATTATCTAAGACAAAATCAACACGAACAGGCCCAGATTTCTTTGAAATTAAAGTATCCCAAGCGCGGTCAGTATCGTTAACTAATATCTTGGATTCGGATTCTTGTCTAGCTTTGGCGCCTTGAAGGGATTTAATATCTTCTAAAGTTGCATTAGTTAAAAGAGATAAATCAGTAGCATTACCCCAAAGAGATATTTCAGTAAATTCTTTGAACAGTAACTTTAGGATAGCTGCATCCTTTTCATTAGTCTTATCTAATGTAGTTAAACTTGGTAGCAAATTTTTATATTTTATAGCTAATTCTGAGACAGCATGGTGAGATGATTTGAAAGCAGATTGTTTTAAATCGTTAAAGATGTCAAATTGAATCCATTCTGGCTGAGATTTAAAAAGAACATTGATTCTTCTGTATAAATATACTTCAGAGAATAACCACTCAGCATTCGCCCAAGTTGGCATTTCGGATATAGAATTCAGGTACTCGTTAAATGAACCTGGGATTTTAGCAATTTTGACTTCTTCTGGAGTGAAAGTTCTTAATGAAACACCGTCGAGGACATCTTGACGTAACTTTATCAATTGCTGTTTGATGATTTCACCTTGCGCAATCTTTTCGGCAGAAGATGATCTGTTGATTTCATTGGTTATATCGTCAACAGCGTTTTGGGTAATAATTGGCCAACGAATAGTTGAAGTGAATTCACCAAAAGTTCCTATTGTGTTGTTCTTAAAGCGTGGGGGAATTATAGCAGACATAGTTTCCTGTTATTTAACTTGTATATATGAATACAATACAATACAAGCGGCTGACTATTTTTCTTCTTCTATTAAACTATACAGAATAAGAATTGAGCATGTAAGAGCTGTAGATTCAAAGAGAATATCTTGTTATTTATACATCTATTTGCTAATCGATATTTTTCACTGAAGTTTCATTTTTCACAATGCAACGGTAAAACGCTCAATATAACAGAAAGCGCTCGAGACAGGAAGCTAAGGTCGCGGAGTTAAGTAATTGCTTAAAAAATATTGTTCGGAGCATACCAGGAGATAAGCTGCATACGTATGTATTGTTAGTGAATAGCATTATTAACAAGGTAAAGAGAGGCTATACACAAATGGATGACGCTCTAGTTCAATGATTGAATGTGTGAAACCCAGCTAGAGTGTATCATAAACTAATATTAATTCTGGAGAGATTAAATAAACAAAGCCCCAGTGTTTTCCCCACACTTAACAGCTTACTAATATAGGGCTGCTTAGTCTTACGTATCAGCAGTTATTACATAGTGTATTTGTGTACTATTTTTGGATAACCTTTATACTTGACGTACGATATAAAATAATTTGTTTCTATTCTAGGAATATTCGTTTCTTTTTTGTTCCTTCCATAATGGCAGAATAAGATTATTAATAACTGAAACAATCATAAATATCAGAATAACACGTATATGTATTCTATAATAGTAATTACATAACAATATAATCTGTTATAGGTGTTAATAAATCTAGATCATCTTATTTATTGTTTGTAAGTTACTACTAGCCAGAGCCAATTATAATCAAACTTAACGAACAAGAATGAGGATAAAAATAAAAAAAGTTCAGGATTTAAGACAACAGAAACCTGCTAAATAAAGGTGCGATTTTATTACTTCTGGTAAAAACACAACAAACTCAAGAGAAGAAAAGAAGTAGATACGTTTGGCATGAGTTTCTATTCAAATCTACCTTCCGGAACTGCTGGTTCGGTCTCAGATGGAACTCTTTCATCCATTTACCCTAGTATTTTTGAAATCATATCATCTCAAGAAATTGATGATTTGTTACCTGCCTCAGCAAGATTTATCCTTACTAAATATTGGATTTCAAGAAACCCAACACGATTGACTATATCTATTAATAACTATTTCGACGGATGGTTTAATGTTATTTTGAAGGGTCTCGTTGAATGGTACCATTTACGAAAATACAATTCTACTTTCGTTGATAAATTTTATGGTTTACAAAGGTTTAATAGCACTAATAAAGATGTGTTACATACGTATTCCAAACTACAAAGGCAAGGTAAATTATCTGAATGGCCAGAAAAACTGCGTTTAACGAAAGTTCAAAGGATTATTGTTTGGCTGCAAAAGATTATTATTCCATATTTGGTTTCCAAGTTAGATGAGTACCATAAGAAGTGGACCGCCCAATTGCAATTTTCAAGTAGAACTGCGGCAGAGGAAGATACAAATAAACTAAAATTAATAGCAAGAAGGATATTTATGAAATACTTTCCAATACTTAAAAAATTATGTTTCTTATTGACTTTAATCATAAAACTAAGTTTCTTATCTGGTAATTCAGGGTCCACTTCAATTCTAGAGCAATTATTTGGTGTTGAGTATACAAGAATGACATTGCCTATGGATAGAGAAGTCCAGTCGAAATCATCATTTAAAAACAGTAGGCAGATTAAAATAAATAAATTTGCAGTCTTGGATCAAGTTGAAAGAGTATTTAACAAACTGTTAGAAATGCTATCCTTTACAGGTTCCCAGGTGTTCCCCACATTCATGTTTGTATTAAAAGTATATCAATGGTGGACTACGCAAGATTTAACAGCAAAACTACAAAAGAAGATTGATAGTATTGATAAAGATATTCCAAGACCGCCAATAATAGATAATAAAAAGACTGGTTATGATGACAAGCACTGTCCAATATGTGAAAATGAAATTCAAAATCCATGTGTTTTAGAAACAGGGTGTGTTACCTGTTACCCATGTGCAGTTGATTATATAAAGAAACATGACGGTAGGTGTCCAGTAACAAATCAAAAATTGTTAGGCTGCAAGTATGATTCAAACTTAGATGAATGGATGATAATAACAAGTCTTCGGAAATTGTTAATATAATATTTATATATTAGAGTTATATAACTTTCAAGTTGTTGTACTTTCAATGAGGTGTTATCATCTCCCATTGACTGCATGCAATCTGTAAAATTCGTATTTCATTCTCTTTATTAATTAATTCATTTTCAATATCATTAGTGTGTTCTCTACTCAGCTGTGAAATAAGCATCGATATTTTTCTTAATATCAGATCATAGAGCTCACTGTTTTGATCATTAGATCGTTTTCTTGTCAAAAAATCGATCATATTATCTATCCTCTTAATTAATTTCTTGGTTAAAATTGTTTGATTTTCATCCATCTCATCGAATTTTTCAGTTGTCAATATGGAATGAGACATATCATGGCGGTTATTATCTTCCATATTACCATCGGTAATATTATCATTATTAAATGTACCATGCAACTGGTTAGTTCCGTTGATCTTTACCTTCGAATATTCGATTAATTGGTAGTCAATCCTACAAAATTTCATCTCTTCATTATAAAGACATTCAAGTTTCAAATCATCATCTAAGCTAAAGCTAGGTTCATAATTAAATAATATGTTTATAGGAGACCCCATCACTTCGCCATTAAACATATAATCAATAGCCTCTTTATAATCGTAATACTTATCATTGATATTTATCATACCAATCGGTATTGTGTCATCGGATTCAACTAAAGTAATCAATTCGTATCGCTTCATTAATAGAAGCTTGTCGATTTCAAATTTAAAATTATCAGATTCATTTAAATTCATTGGGATTTGAACACTCTTTTTTACAGTAATTGTATCCGATTTTTGATCAACATTGCCTAAGAGCAAGTATGACTGGGCCACCTTGGTTCTAGAGTGTAAGATGGTTTCCAATTCATATTGATAGTTAATTTCTGAAAGAACAGTGGAATTTAATAATATGGAAACCATTATTGCTATTATTTCAATTCTTCTATTGGTAAATACACAGTTATTATATATTGTTGTTTTTAATATGTGATCGTCTCTTGTCTCTTTCATTCTGTTGAAAATAGCTTATGTAAGTTGTTTTTTGTGAATTTAATTTTTAGCATGGGATACCAAGAAAGTGCTCAAATTTAATAATATTAATAATATATTGTATTTTTGATATTTACAGTTATATATATACGAATTTTGATATATAGACAAATATATACGTATATGTATATATACCGTTTCCGCTGTTATTAAACAATGACAGTGCCATGGTCAATAACAGGCTTTTGGCCGTGTTCTAATGCAGGCTCATAGCAATACCATTTCATTAAAGCGTCAGTTGCGGCTTTAGCTTTAGCTTCCTTTAATGATGAGCCAAATCCTTCCCCTAGTTTTTCTTCGCCAGAGAAGACTGCAACAATGAATACAGGTGCTTTAGATAATCTACCAGACTCTGCGATTAATCTTGACACTGGTCTTTCAAGGCCTTCTCTTTCACATAATTTCGCTACTTCTCTTGCTGGTTGTTCAAACATGAACAATTTTGCAACATCCAACTTTCTACTCATTATATGTCTATCAATAAACTTTTCTGCCATTTCTGGTTTAATAGTCCATAAGACGCCAATAATACTTCTCACCACTAAACTTAAAGCAGCATCTTCAGAAAAATTGGCCTTTGAAATTCTTTCAATCCCATCAATTTTATTCAATGCATTATTAAAGTACCTTAATTTACCTAATGTAATCTGTACATCTTCATCCCTTAGGAATCTCTCAAGGATTGGTGTGGTTTCAGTTTCGATACCCCAGGATCTTGCAATATTTGCTAAGCTATTTTGTGAAATGTATGAATTAATTGCTGCATTTAATACAACGGTTGGCAACCTTGGGTATTTCATTAATAAATGTTTGGTAGTATGGAATGTTAATAAATTCTTTCCAAAGATATTCAAACCATGATTGTCAAAGAATTTATTTGTTTCAACTGTGTTTGGGAAAGCAAGTAGATTATTGGAACTGAAATCGTTCTTTAGTGGATTTGTTGGCAGTTGTGATGATCGGCATGTTAGACATCTGGATAAAGTTGAGTATTGGAACTCGGATGGTAATTCTAGTCTTTTATGTAATGTTATCAATGGCTGTGATTTAGACGCAATTGATTCTGGGATATCACTGATTGTGGTTTGAAGATTTCTATAGTAACTTTTATATTTTTCTAGTTGTGACTCTGATAATTTTTCTGACTTAGCTTGAATAGATTGAAATCTTGTAAAGCTTGAAGATAAGTATCTTTTATTATAATTTTTTGTGGTACTAAAGATAACATTGCTCAGAGTACCATAGGAGGATTTCGTACAAGGCCTGGTAGCCATATTGGATAGACGCATCATTATTTAGGAATTAAAAAGATTACTACGTCTGTAAGAAGATGTAGAAACGTTAAAATTTTGTAAAATTGAAAGCAACTAATCTGATCTGTTATCTTCTCTTTAAACTATAACTCTTCTGTTCTTGAATGAATATCGAATGTATCAAAACGTTGCTTATATATTTATTTCAGTACTTGAGACTCCATTTCCTTAAGTTGAAAAAAATCGCCAGTGCAAAAAATTGGAAAAAGTTGCAAAAAACTGAATGCTGAAGTCTAGGCAAATCTATAAGTAGGGTAACGATATATTCTGTGAAAGGTTTTTCAATTAATTTAGTTAAATAAGATAATTCTTATAGAGAAACATCTATCTTTTGTTTTATATATAATTGAATCTTGATAACTGGCTATGTTGCATCTTAGGTACGACCTTAAGTAATCTTGGAGCTGTTGTGATTAGTTTAGCAGAAAGTACTATAATGTCCATTATAATTAGTTCATACATTTTTCTATTTAATTTGTTACCCCACCTATCAATTCTCAGGATAAAACTGGAACTTTCATTGTTTTTCACTAAAAAAAAAAGAAGTAACTGTGAATGGTGTTTAGATTGAGTGTAATATTGATAAAGTCCATTAATATAATAGAGATGTAGGTAGAGCGAAAGCAGAGAATATGAGTGTAGCTTAAAAGTTAAAGAGGAGGAGTATGAATTTATTTAATTTAAAGCAGTCTAAAGTGCCTTAATTCTATTTTTATGTTTCAAATTATGGTCATTATCAACCCCAACCGGAATGAACCTCCATGCATCGTTATCTAATGGGGCATCTTGCTAGTGCTATATGAACTTTAAATAAATACTATACAAAATAACTATACTCTGTGTAGTGCTTTTTAAATTTTACACCTTGATAGTTTTTTAAGAATTGTATTTAATTGGTTGATAGAAAAATTTTATATCCAGCCAAGTAAAATTAATCTAAAGGTTGAGGAAATTAACATATCTTTTAACCTACTAACTATTGTGCTTTCAACTTCATTCCTTAGTGTGACATATATAAAATTTTTCTAACGTAATGTTTTTAAAATAGGCATAAACGATTTTTAGTGACTTTGATATTACTTATACCTGTCGTTAAAATATGATTTTACTCTTTAGGACTGTAATCAAAGAAGAATTATTTTGATAACTAGATTTATATTGTTTAAAATTAATATGATAAAATATTTTATGTAGTTTCAGTTTTAAAATTCTTTTCTCAACTAGTAAATATTAAAAAAATACTTGACTCAAAAAAAATATTCCACTGTTTCCAAATAAACAAACATGTTCAGATGTATATACATTAATGTCTGTATATAAACATTCGTACTACTGAGATATTACCCTAACAATATATAATAAGATGGCTCTAATTGTAGGAACTGTATGATATAAGGAAATAAAATAAAGTAATAAGGTTTTAGGATATATAGAATACTTATTTTAATTTATATAGAAAAAGGGCAGCATATAATTATATAAAGTTAATATATAATGTCTGTCCTACTTATAAATATAAAATTACCTGTGTACAATATCCAATCACTAATTCAACACATGCCATTCATGACGTTCTCTTTGCTCTTGTTTATTTTCGTGTTTAGTTTTCTATCGTAATTGGTAGTAATCCTCGTATTAAACCTGATATTCTATAAACTACCCATATTATATTCATAGTACCATATAATCCCTGTCTCAGCAATATATTATTCTCAGAAGCTCCCAAGGTTCGTTATTGAATAATACGTTAACAGTTTAATGGTGTTTTAAAAGTAACCTAGGGGAAAGTTTAATATAAGAGTTGGATGTCTTCTTCAGACTGATAAATAAAGAGTAAGACGTGCGCTGTCGCCCGTCGCTCTTTTATATAAAATATTTATGTTATAAAAATCAAGTGTTCACGTTCATAACATTCTTACTTAG
The DNA here is from genome assembly GCA_030674245.1 of Jamesozyma piceae. Lineage (NCBI taxonomy): Eukaryota > Fungi > Ascomycota > Saccharomycetes > Saccharomycetales > Saccharomycetaceae > Jamesozyma > Jamesozyma piceae. The sequence continues at coordinate 49,971 of JAJLYB010000011.1, forward strand.
ATTTACCATTGTTATTCAATGACAATGTATATCTATTAAGTTTTAAGAAATATCGATATAGAATCGATATCAGAGAATTCAATTAACATGAAATTAGCGATATAATTTAATGCTCAATATTGTTCTTTAAAAGTGTTGTAAATGACACAAAGTGCTACATTGTTAGCGCTAAGACGCATTTTAAAAATCATAAAAATCAATCGTATTATAATCAATCGTATTATAATCAATTAATCATATTCGAATAGTAGATGAAAAGAGCTATCGATATAACTAAGTCTCATTGTATTTGACCTTTATTATGAATAGTTGTCTTATACCAGGATCGTGAATAAGACTAACTAAATTAACTGTAGGGTAATTACAGAATCGAAACTAATGTTTCGAGAATTATTAAATCCGACGACAACATAGTTGTTGCGGATTGTTGGAGAGTGTGAAAGGTCACACATTAATATCTCCATGGTATTTCCTAAAAAGGAAAACCAAATTAAATTAAATGTGAAGGTTTTATACAACTATTGCTGAAACATGTTTTGCCAGACATTGTCTCAGATAATGCTGGTTAGTACTATTATTATTATTATTATTATTATTATTATTATTATTATTATTACTATAATTATGCCCTAGACGTTGAAGAAGAACAATGCTGTGCAATTATTAAATACTTCCCTCATCCAAAGAGATGTTGTATTATGCCCTAGACGTTGTACAATGCTGTGCATTATTATTACTATTATTATACGCATCCTTAGAGGTGACGTTAGATGGCATCATGACGATGTATGACCATCCTATATAAGTCGAATAAATTATTACTTATTTTAGAAATAGGAGAGGCCAGCTTAATGAACTGACTCTGCTATTTGGGTCTCAGAAGAATGTATGACGAACGACTTAATGAACCGGGCGCCACACATTCTAATGTTACTCTCTTGTAAACTATCCATTAGTATTCTTCTGCAGGGAATCTAAAGGAGGTATCATGCTACATTCATAAAATGTATTCGTGTTAAATAAAAACAAAAAGTATATAAATAGGTTGTGAGACGAATTAAAATCATTCTCTCAAATTCTTTCCAGTTTTCAGTTGAAGACTACTATCAGAAGATTATCAAGAACAACGATTAATAGATTACAATAATCAATAATCAAGAAGAATAACAATTCAACTAACCTTTAATTATCGTTAACTATTACAACTAACTTTAATTAATAAAATCAACCTCCTGATAGTAACAGAAAGTATTCTAGAGCGTCACAAACTAGAACCATCTACAAAACACCAATTATTATAATTCGTGAGAATTACAGACTTAACAGAGCGCTAACATAAGGAATAAATTACAAAAATTAAATAACTTAAAAAGAGACAACTCTTACACAGAATATGTTGTAATGTAACCCAGTTTTGACCAAAGAAAAATAGCATAAAAGTAC